>JALIZH010021102.1:0-49567 GCA_030522465.1 Rhipicephalus appendiculatus
GTTAAGCATTAAGGTGTTAGCATGGCTTTATTGCATCGTGACCATAGCACTCTTCTACACATGTTTACAAAGAAGCCTTCGCTTAAGATGCTCCGATATGTTGTGTCACTGCTCTTTATTAAATGCTATTTCTTAAGCTTTGAGGGGGTAGTACAGACACCACCTTTTTTAACAAAGTATCACGTGACAATGATGTGACTTTGGTAACGCGCACACTATTTGTTGGGCTAAGTGTTACCTTCTTCATTTTTTTAGTGGAAATTGTGCGTAGTGGGAATTACCCAATTTCTGTGGCACATACGCGTCTACGGTGATGATAGTTTTCTGATAAGCCGCGCAGATTTCTGTGGCACATATTCGTTTCTTGGGCTAACTGTTGCCTTCATTTTAGGGGCGAAGCTCCTAAGCGTGTGAGTCTGTCCCTCCTCTGTAGTAGTATTAGTAGTAGTAGTAGTAGTAGTAGTAGTAGTAGTAGTAGTAGTAGTAGTAGTAGTAGTTAGATAGCCACGTATAGTGGAATGTACCCACTCCACGTGATAAAGATGACGATGACGCAGATTGTGAAATGTACCCACTACACGTGATAACGATGAAGTATAAGCGCGTGCAAGTATAGTGGAGTGTACCCACTACACGTGATAACGATGACGATGACTCTGATGACCATGAAGTATAAGCGCGTTCCAGACCGCACATTCTCTTTCTGCCATGGATGAAAACGATCGAGCTTCGCCCACTCATCATCATTCACTTCGTGGATATGGCGTGATTTTTTTAGTGAACTGGTGGTGGGTAGTGGGGTTTAGTACCAAATGTCTGTGGCGCATACCCGTTTGTGATGCCCACATGCGTTACCACGGATCCCGGACTTGAAAGGCTCGACCAAGAACAGCTTCGCCGTTAATAAAGCCTGTGGTAATGCCCGGTACTCTCATTTGAAGGAGTGTTTTCCTGTGCCGTTGGTTTTGGGAATGACTATATAAATCTAAGGCTTATGTACGGCAAAGGGGGTAATGCCGAACGTGCCGATCGAGAGCGTTAAGGGCGTTTCTAAATGTCAACGTTCACAGTCACTTAAACATCCAAAGAATCGCGGTATGTAATATAAATAAATAAATAAATAAATAAATAAATAAATAAATAAATAAATAAATAAATAAGTTCTGGCTATAGCTTCTAATAATGCATCGATGTTTGGCGTTGGCAAACTACAGCCATTAGTATAATGACAGCAAATCTGAGAGATTACAGAACCGGGAAGCAGACGGGATAAACAAAGCGAAAGATAAAATAGAAAAATGTGTAAAGAAAAAAAGCAAAAAGGAAATCAAGAGAGAACTGTGTAAAGTTCTTACTGATCGCCGTTCCCTGATTTTTCCATCTGTCGATTTACTACTAAGCCCGTGCGCCGCGCAAATTTCTATCTCAGCAAAAAAATAATTAAACAAAGAAATAAATAAATAAGAAAAATAAAAATAAAACTGCGGAAGTGAGAGGCGAGTATGTTTAAACAGTGTGTAGATTTTGTATTGACTTTATTTAATTCCTGGTCGCTAGTCGACATGTTCAGCGAACTCACTGCCAAGGGTGTTCTGTTGACGAGACTGCGAGGCGATGTTTGTCTAGTATCGGCGCCTGTGACGGCTATCTGATTTGAAAGAAGGCGTTGCGCAAAGAGCGAAGAAAAGTTTTCCGTTTCTTGATGTGAAGGCTCATGCGTCAAAACAAAAAGAGGGGTGGGGGGGGGGGGGGGGTACAAAAACAAAAGCTCAAGTGCACGCTTCTGCTTTCGCAGGAAGTTCTTTAATGTGGCAAGTAAGTTTGTATTTTATTTCTTAGGCTAAAGAATCCTTACCACGTGCTCAATGTATACAAGATATAGCTGTTGTTATTTCAATTAACTTCCATTGTGCGAGTGCGCGCCTGTGGCGTCGTTTTCCTCCTCATTCTGCGTCTGTTGTGCGACTCTCCACCCTCCGCTCCTCTTTTTTTTTTTTTTTTTTGCCATCAAGATGTCAAGATGTCGGAGCGCTTCATTGTACCGGCAAAGACTCGAGCTGCGTGTTGCGTATGGTTTGCTCTTCAGGAATGGACACAGAGTGAGAAGAGACTGCGCGACCATTAGAGGCGTACGTGGTCTCATCGGTGAGACATGCAAGCGTGTTTTACTTACCTGCACATGCGCAGTCCTATAGTGCACTAGGTAATAATAATAATAATAATAACAATAATAATACTAATGTTTGTTTGCCATCAGTACAGAAATAATGATGGAAGGTGTGGGAAAAAAGCGACAGCACGCTTGACAGAGTTCCCAATCCCGTGGAGGTAACAATGCAAGATGGCAGCAGATAATTTCTGCCAACATGCTCCACTCTATGAACTTGTAGTGCTATTAGTCGATCAAGCTCAAGAGAACGGCGTGACCGTAACAAGGTTCTGGGTAAAGAGAGCTGGAAGGGACAGCCTCCACAAACACGGTTCCTTTTTAACAACGCGCGTACGAACATTTACGTACACGCGAGCCCCCCCCCAATCCTCTTGCTGCCTCAGCGCGTACTCTGCGAATTTCGACGTGTATTTCAGGTAGCGTTTCAGTTCACGCGTAACGTACCGTTTTATGGGAACGTACACTCCACGATGCCTCGGGAAACAGCTCGTTTGCGTTTAGCATACGTAATCCATTCTCTTCAGCCGTGGACGTAAAGCGGTGTGCGCTATACACAGGCACCGTGCAGGTATTGATGTCGTAGTGTTTGTACGCCCCCGTATTGGTTGACCGAATGCGGCGTGTATCTCTTTGCCTGTCAGCTATAGCATGCAGTGTATATTGGGCTCAATTTACGATTCGAGTCACGTGGAGAGCATTTGCCTGCACGCACTGCTCTGTGCGGCTCACTGCATACGGTACCTCTATACTACTATTAAAGCGAAATGAAAGTGAGCGCAAAAAAAAAAATTCATGAAGAGAGGGACACCATTTATTTATGTTGTTTTTTATTGCAAGTCGACGTTAATGCAAGTCGACCAACGCGCCCACGAAGTGTGGGGTCCACGGTGATGGTAGACAGACAAGAGAAGACACGCTTTAAAATAGTTTGGCGCATTTATCGAGCTGCCACTGATTCTACAGGCTGCAGACTCAGCAAATTTCTATGCTATCTCCAACCCCTCTTTCTTCGAGAGCTAAACGAGAGAGAAAAATGAATGCAAAGTTAACTTTTCCCATACCTGCCATGGAGAGGAACTGAAACGTTAGCGTTGCTAAACCTCTTGTGCAGGGTCTTCAGTCTTATTTTCATCTTAATCAGATATTGCATGCTTATAAATATTAATCGCCCACATTGCCTCACTGTCTGACTTGTACGAACTCGGTAGTTGTACGGCCGGCTCACGGGGCATTTCTGAGAATCCCAAGCTTCCACATTACGTAGTCTTCTGCGAAGTCGGTGGCAGAGCGCCATTATTAATGTGCGAGACAGAGTTGCTCGCGTTAAAGTTTCGTATCCAGACCGCGTTCGCTACGGTGCGCCCGATAGGAGCTTCCGAAAGAGAGGAGGAAACAGAGTAAACGAAACAACTACACGCACTCGGAGATGCCACCCACGTGGAGCGTAACAAACGATTACAAGCTGCATGACAAAGTTGCCGGCAGAGACCCCTCGCCGTGGCTGTTCGCGGAACGTGTACCAGCAAGAAGCGGACGTGTAGCTCCGCACCGCAAGCGAGCTCATATGGGTCCCTCGGCTCCATCTGCGGCTGCCTTATTTTCGGTGTGCTTTTTTCTTCTCTGACGCTCGCCCTTGTTTCTAGGCCAGGACGTTGAAATAGAAGGGAAAAAAATAAGAAAAGCACACTCAAGGCGCGCGAAATATGTGTCCTCGTTTTTGCTGCCACATTCACAAGCCGTGCCTTTTGCACAACTACAACGTGGAACGCGAAGCAGCCGCCACAATGTTGCTTGCGTAAAGAACGTAAAGTGGAAGGAATGAAGAAAAAAACACATAGCTGGCGAATTCACTTTATTTTGTTGTCAGTGTTATATACGTATATCCCGTTGAGAACGGTGCGAAGAGGCGCCTGCTTTTCCCTTGTTATGTTTCTCATTGCACCTGCTCCCTGCAAAGGTTTTAGGCGCGAGTCAGCTATTAAAGGAGAAGCTGTCTGATGCAGCCTTAATTTGTGCGGCCTATCCTGTGGGGTCTACCTTGTGCGGCCTATCAGGTACGTGCTACAGAAATTGGGCGAATCCCATAGAAGCTATAGTTCGGAACAACCTAGCGGCTGTTTACAATGATTAAAAAAAACAAAAAAACACCGCAACTTACTCAGAGCTGCAGGTTTCATCCAAAGATATGATACGTGCGCGCAACGAGTCGTGATAACTTGCAGAAGCAATTAAGTTGAGCGAGAATCTTTGAAGATACCTGATTCATTGCTTAATATGTCCTGATTGGCTAGTGTGTGAGCCATGACTTTCGAAGAAGCAGCGCACAAAAGGACACAAACACGCACACATAAAATGACGCAAGCACAAGTGCCGTACTGCAATGCGATGTTTATTGTCGAAAGACCCGGTTACGTATAAGATAACACAAACATGCGCACTAACAACAGTGAATACAACGAAGACTACAAAAACCACACAAATAAAAGCACCGAAAAGCACTGGTATTAACGTTATTTTATGTAAGCATGTTTGTGTCATTTTGCACGCTGCTTCTTCGAAAACCTGATTCATATTTGAAAATTTTAGATCGTGTCATAGATAAACCCTCACAGGTAATGGGGGCCTGTTTCTTGTTTATCGCCATTACGGGAGATGCTCCGTCCCGTCTCGATGTTTTACTTAATTGTACAACGCAAGAAAGCTGTATACCAAATATTAACTATTAGCTTTGCTCAGCGCCATGTTACACGCTCGTCCAGAAGTGAAGCATCAAAATTACTGGAGTGCGCATCACTTTCCCACGTTAACTTTATGCCTGCTACCCTGTTCACAGTCAAAGCATCGTACGTGCTTTTGGGTTTTGCAATGCGCACTCGGCTAATTCTTCAGAATGTGCACCCGATATCTCCACAGTTAATGCCTGTTCTGTCTTTCACGTCCGCATTGCCCTACCCATTTGTAGGGTAGCATACTGCACATAGCCTAGTTGGCTTCCCTGCCTTTGCTGCATTGCCTCTTTATGTTTCTCAGACTTAAGAGAGCGGGGTTGGAAGAGTTGAAGTTGTAATGCATAGTCGTTTTGGCCTTGGCGCTTATTATGTGCGACCATTTGAAAAAAAAAATACCGTAATTTCCGATTTGGTACCTTCGTATCAACCAAGTACCAGTACTGTACACTATGCTTGGCGTTGTATTATATCATTATTGTGTACCACTACTACTCGATAACAGTACGTATCTTAGAAGAACAGTACGTACTACCGCCTGGCGTATACGGCAACCATAGCTGGTGAAATGTAGTGAAATGGAAGTCTTGCATATGTTATATAGAATTTCTCCACAAGTGCTGCGCAAGCGAGACGGAATGGCAGATTTCTTTTTCGTCCACGAGAACTTCGCCTTCGATCCTATTCAGGAGCCATTTGCGAGCAACCGCAGAGCGCAAAAAGAACGGCGCTGTCTTTGGCTTCGTGACTTGGGTGCGCGCGTAACAGCGGTCGGTGGGAGACGACGCCACACAATGGGCAGTTGTCTCACAGCGACGGCACGGGGGGGCCCACCCAACTAGGGGACGACAGAACGTCGGTGCAGGCAGCCAGCAAAAAATAAAAGAAAAGAAAACAGGAAAAGAAATCGAAAAGAGAACAGGGGTTGGGGTTCGCGTCACCCCCCTCTCTCTTCCATCCATACCCCACAAATGGGGGAGGGGGGGGGGGGGCTGTTCCGCAGGCGGGCTGCTGCCCCTCGCTATATGCTGTCAAGCAACTAACCGCGAACCCCCCACTACAACCCTCCGCACATCCCTCCCCTTGTTTCGATGCGTCTAGCACCCAGGGGACCCCACACGAACGTCCGGTAGGGTGCTCCTCGATCATGCCAGCTTTCTTGCTTGACCTTTGAATTTCTTGCCTATTTTATTTGTGTGCGTATATGTGTCTGGGGGGTGGGGACGGTGGGAGCTTTGTTTCCCGCCGTTTCACGACGAGTACGGAAAATGAGGGGGGCAGGGCGGAGGAGAGGAGAGGTATTCCACGCTCAGCGAAGTTCTCGGCGAGCCGATGCGTACGATATACTGCTTTTTCAGGCGTGACGGTGTTTGTCATCGTGACAGGCTCTTTCCAACCGTGCAACCCTCAAGGAACCAAACACACACGCACACACACACACGCACGCGCGCGCACACACACACACACACACACACACACACACACACACACACACACACACACACACACACACACACACACACACACACACACACACACACACACACACACACACACACACACACACACACACACACACACACACACACACACACACACACACACACACACACACACACACACACACACACACACACACACACACACACACACACACACACACACACACACACACACACACACACACACACACACACACACACACACACACACACACACACACACACACACACACACAGTGTCGAGAGCTTCAAATACACTAACGATAACTCTTTAAAGATTCGTGGTGTGGCTGCTTCCAACCATTTTCATTTTAAGTGGGGTTGTTTTATATTAGACTGGATAAGTGGTAAGCGGCAAGACAAGACATTTGTCACTGAGCAGTGATCAAACTACAAGATAGAGGAATTACTGTATCATTAATCAACGCTGTATCTATTTTCTCAAGAATGTTCGGCGGCTGAAATGAAAATCCGAAGCCCCTGCAGGTGTTGCCTCTTGACGCGCATCGGAGAATCACTTACTTCAAGCGCTGAATTTATCTAAATGATGCATGCCAATCTAAATGTAGTCTTGAGGCCAATTACAGCAGTTCTTCTGCAGTTGGTGTTCATGTTATTCATCGTAGCACGTGATTAAACTGCAGTAGATCAGTACATTGCAATTTTTAATAATGGTTTGCGGTAATATTGAAATAAACACTTGCGGACCGTTTTCCTCGTTCAGCAAAAAAAACCTTGTTCAGTGTGAAACGTAACATACATTTATTGGTTAGCCGTTCCTTCCTTATTTCCCGAAAATTCTGTGAGGACAGTTGTTTCACTCTCACCTCAGCAATTAAACAGAATTCATTAGCGAAGCTGTAAACTATGCTTGCATCAGTCATAGCTTGTAAAGATTGCTTCAAACGAATTCCAAGATGGAATTATAACGAACACCAATCTCACATAGGATTTTTATGTCACTTTCTGTATATGAACCCTTTCCTGCCCGAGAAAAATATAATGGGAAAATTGCTAACTTGCTCAAAAATTATTGATGTTTGCTCTATTGTAATTAGGTTTTCAAAGGTTAAACTGTAAGAATAGGAGCTTTTGTCCCAAAAAACAGACCCGCACATATGTGCGGGCTGGGCTTTATTCATGTGATTCACTGCAGCGAGGAACACACTCATAACGGCTAAGACAAAGCAAAAAATGCGTGGTCAGCGCTGCGAATGCAACATTTTAGAATATTGTGTGTCACTTGTGAGGCACAGGTATAAGTTGTACTTCATACAACGCGTCCTTGAACAAGAAGCCACACTTGACAGCCTGCAGTGATGTGCAGATGGCAAGCTGTATACTGATCGCCAGTGGTACGTATAGCTCAGTCTAATCGCTTGGCTAAGCCGGGCGCCTTTTACACTCCAGTAAAGTTGTTTAAGGATTGATCCTGTGACATATTTTTCTTTCCGCTTTCAATCATTGGGCGCCTGGTGACGACCAAGGTTCCCCAGAGATCGGATGCAGCCCATGATCAGGTCCATACCAAAAGCTGCTTGATCTTTTGCACAGCTACTTGCAAAGTTGTTCTATGTCTACAACTAGGGCACACTGCCGTTTGGCAGCCGTAAATTCAAAGATCGTTGCATTAAATTAGTGTGAGAAAATTGGCAAAGGAGTCTTGACAACAACAAGAACGTCGACTGTCTCACCACTTCCAAGCAGGTGGTGCTTTGCAGCCGAATCTGTTCTGCCAAAAGACATCAATTTCACTAAAACTGACAGGATAGGGTGAGTGGTCACCTGGCCCAGTTATTACGGAGGCGACTGCTCAAAAACTCGCCTTCCATAGTCCAGGTTTCATCACTAAGTTGGCTCGAACGACGAATATGAATCTCTGTCAATTCGTCAACGTGGTCCCTACTCAATTCTGACGCAAGACATCAGGAGGCTCAATATCTCTTCTATGTATTCTTCATTCTCTGGTTTGAAAATTTCGGCATGTGAAAAAAAAAAAAGAAAATTAGCGCCCACAGGAGCTTGTTCTCTAAGTTAGATAATTTTAGCAATTTTAACCCTCAATGTTATTTATTATCCTTAGAATTTCACTGGTGATACTGAAACTCTATATCATAGGCAATGCGAAATCTAATTCTTTGAAATATAATGCATGTTGTCACAACACATTCACAAAATTAACATTTTCTGCGTCAATGGTGATCACAATTTACGCACATCACTTCGCGTCGCTAACTTCATATATAAGAAAACATTAGGAAACACAAACCAAAAAAGTGCCAATAAGATGCCAAGAAAGCTATTCGCAATAAAAAAAAAAAACAGAATGCGCAGGCGCAACCACGCGCGAACGAGAGAACCTGCGCCGTTCTGCCTTGCACTTGACGAGGACTAAAGCCCAGCCCGCACAAACGTGCGGGTGACTTTTTCACGCGTGAGTACACAGCGTGTGTGGTAGGAACGCGTAATTTTTTTAGCGAAGCATGTTTTTCTAAGTCTCATTATTCCTTTCATATGCATGCACTCCCGAAAAAAAAAATGTATAACAAGAAGGCGCGTTGATTTACACGTCTGAGGTAACTGCTGTCGGCGCACGTGCTCAGACGGCATTTTTTCGCGGAAGATTACTCGCGCTCTGGTGCCGAAATTATTGAACTACTGAAACAGATATATTCCCGTAAACATTGACTTCAGCGGCACAGAGCTATGAAACCGAAACTGAAACAGGTGCCGCTTCGTGAGCGTCTTTACTGACCCGCACATTTGTGCGGGTCAGGCCGTAAAGGGTTAAACATGTGATACTGAAACTGCCCAGCTGGATGGACCCAAGTGTCGGCAGTATGTATTAAATAAGTGAATAAATAATTAAATATATGAATGCCTGAAGGAATAAATAAATAAATAAATAAATAAATAAATAAATAAATACATAAACAAATAATGGAAGACGCAGGAAGACCGGGCCACACGACACCACCAGAAACGTTTATTCCGCGGTGTATGCCTCGGCTCAGAACACCCAGGATAAGAAGGAATATCGGGATGATGACGGATATATATACAATAAATAAAAAAGACAGTCAGAACTCCGTGCCAGCTTTAGAAGTGTTCATCTGTTAGCTGAGGGGATACGCCGCGAGCGCTGTTTACTGGCGTTATTACCAGATGACATCAGCCTTACGAGAATTTGCTGTTGGGCTATAGCTGGTAATATGTCATCTTGAAAATAGGTGCAACTTGGCATTCCCTCATTCACACGCGCATTGAAACCCACAAGTGTATTCACGACGTCCGAATAGGTGCGTGAATAGGTGCGTGTGTGAATGTGTGGGTGAAGTAAGGAGTTCCAAGTTGCGGCTAATTTCCAAGATGTCGTTTACGTATGCGAGCAAAAGGCTTACGCCAGAACGAGATGTTGCCTCCGTAACGTACGAGGTTTATGTAATAAGAACTTAGGACAACATTAACACGAAGATTCTATTCTGTGTTGCTATTCCTTTCTGCGAATACCGAGTTGACCGATCAAGCAGCACTCGCGTCGCACTCTTATCACCACGACCCTTTCCTGAATAATATATGATAAATGGAAATTAAACTGCGCTGAAAAGAATTGACTGCGGCAGCGCTTCCAATCTGCCGGCATATATTACTTTTTAGGGGCGAAGCTCCTTATGCCGTGGGTCGTGCGTCCCTTGTTTGTAGTACGTAGTAGCCACCTGCGTGATGACGATGACGCTGCCATCACGGCACACCACATGGAATGTGGTGTGCCGTGATGACGATGACGATCGCGATGCCATACAACACATGGCATTGCGATATGGTCTCACATGCACATCGTTTGACCACATCCAACCAACCACCATCACGTCTTTGATGATGTGCCTCAGGAGCTTCGCCCACTCATCATCATTCACTCCGCGGATATGCTGTGATTTTTTCAATTGTTCAGTTTCACAACGAAACAAAAACATATTTGAATAACTTTTCATCAATTTTTCGCGATTAACTTTGCGTGCCCGGATTGCAAAGTAATTAATTTGAAAGATGGCGCCTACGCAGTCTCGGCTTGACTACAAGAATAGCATCTCTTTCATTGAAGCAAATAAAAGACAGTATATAAAAAAATGACATATGAGCCTCTTCGGGGCGCGACTCCTGCTGCCTTTGCTTTGAGCAGCAACACAACGAAGCAGAAAACAATTGAGCCTTGTCCTCTCGCTGTCTTCACACCAAAGGGCGGGGACGGGCTTCGATCGTTTACTTGTCTCGCTTGTCACGTACGTGGCTGACGCATACGCTCGCACGAACAAGCCAGTTAGCGCTGAGAGCGTGAAGGGCCAATCTCAAAACTCTGGAGTAGCGGGCTGCACGTGGCATTAAAGTAGTTGTATGCAGCGTGCAGCACGCTGAAAGTTTCACGGCCAGAGTTTCGAGGTTGTGGTTTGCTCTTCGCATCAATCGATGTTTCGCATCAATCGAATTCGCATCAATCGATGTTGTGCATTTTTTTACACCTTCTTTATTAAATGTTTGCCTGTTGTTTATTATAACCTCATTTGTCATGCAGAGCATCTCGATGCCCTAGTCAAGATGTCACCTGTTTTCGTTTGATTGAAAACATGTTTTTTTTTTTTTTTGTATTTGCCACCACTTGAATGAGAACCCTGCTAATGGTTTTTGTTGCTCTTACTCATACTTCTGTTCTGTTCATCAAGGTACCCGTGTAAGACAACACGTACTGTTGTAATTTGTTGTACTGTTGTTGTGCACGTACTGTTGTACATTTGTTGTACACGTACTGTTGTACTGTTGTAATTTTCTGCTTACGGTGCTTGCTGGTATGTTTCTGCTGTGCTGCCAGGGTGGCACGAACCCAAGTCAGGCATTTACTTAGCCTTTAGTTGTGTCCCCCAAGGCAATCTTGTTCCAGTTTGGCTTGAATAAGGCAAACCAAATCTTCTATTCTTTTTCTGTTTTATGTACAGCTCGAGCGAAGCCGCGCTGCTACCATCATTGCTCGTCAGGAGCGAAAGTGGTGGCATTCTCGGCAATGCAGAAAGCGCACGCCTGCGAGCATTGAAACAGAGCGACCCGTAAGAGAGTAACCTCGGCGAAATAAGGTTGTGTGGGACGTTCCGGGAGACGATTGTGCGTGGCGGCGTTCCTCAGTTTAGCGTCACCAATGACATTACGTATTCGGTCAAGCATGTGTCACTACCGCGACTCAACGAAGTCAAAGAGCGAATGGTGTCGCCGAAGATACCGTTCATGAACATTCGCCGTTTCCAAGCCTTGCGCGGCCGAGCACATGCTTCGCCATTTTTTTTCTATCTTCGTGTATTCTTGCTAATAACTATGACCTAGCTCACTGCAGAACTTTTGCTTCCATAGTATGGATTCGAGTGGCGCGTGTCTTTTTTTTTTTTTTTCGTTATTTGCAATGGAGTGGTGTTTCATGTCAGGCCTCACACAGTGGCCTATGGAGCACGTTGCGAGTACTGAAACCATTGCAAGTCAGTTCCCGCGGACCGGTTGAAGTAGGCACGGTGTTGGCTTTGTTCGCTAAGTATACCAGGTGTTTCAAGAAGTCAGGAAACTGTGATATTCGTTTTCTCTCTTCAGAATTGCTTTTTCTGTAGCGCTAGGCATCTTAAGATGGATAACCACATCATTTGGGGCAGTAATTAAGTCAGTTAAATTTTTGAATAGTGGAGTTAGGTGGTTATGTCGACTGGAGAGATTGAAGTTTTTCATGCGAAGAACGGATTGTATCATTGAGATACAGAAAAAGCGGCCTTTAGTAGTCATAGGGCTTAATAAAATTCAACAAAATTCAGCGGCGAAACCCACCCCGAAGCACCGATGAGCGCAACATGTAGACGACCAGAATGACGTCAATGTTTCAGAAAACGATTACAGAGGTGCATTTCTTCCGCGTTCGTTAACGTACGGGCGCCATGCGAGGTATAATTACAAGCACAGTCCGCACACCAACACAACGAAGTCGTTTGATGGTTGATATAACGAAGATCACTCATTTTGGGCGTCTCACAAGAATATGGCAGTTGCGGTCTTCCACGTAGCGTTTTCGATTCAGCCACTGAATTTGGCTAAATTTGATAGCTTGGCAGTTATCACTAGAGATCGCTTTCTCGAAATCTCAAAGCTGTAATGGGTTCTTCGATTGAAGCACTGCAATTCTCCCATTTTACCTAACAGCCTAACTCCAGTATTTAAAAAGTTATTAATTAACTTAACCTCCTAATTACTGTTGAAAATGATGTATTTAGCTATAATAAGATGCCTGCAGCTACAGAATAAGTAATTATATAGGAATAGAGCAAATGTGGCATTTGCCTGATTTTTGAGAATTTTAGACATTTCTTGAAATGCCCTGTATATCCCTCATGATACGGCTTTCCATGTCCTATGGCCACGTGTACCTTCTTTTTAAGCAGCCTTTTTTTTTTTTTTTTTTTTTTTTTTTTTTTTTTGTTCTTTGCCGCTCTACTGCGTATTGCTTGCTCAGCAGTCCATTCTACACGATTAGTAACGCAACACATAATTTTTAACGGGGCACACCGTGCACCATAACTGCAGTTCACCATATAGCAAAAGCCGGGCTCTTTGTAGACTCGACAGTGGAAAGTCATAAGCGGAATTGCTATCGACCGTTCCCTCTACCACATACCGGCTTGGTATGTGGGTGGCAGTGCGGTCCCTGTCTACGCGAGCCTCTTTTTTTTTCCCCTTGTTGCTATATCAGATAGGAAGCAATGAACAAAATCCCAGCGAACAGGTCGCTAGTGTCCCGTTATGAGAGACGGAAGAGAGAAAGGTAAAGGAAGGAAGCGATGAGGGGAAACTGATTTCATCCCGCAGGTCAAGAGGGAAGTGGAGAGGGAGATAAGGGGGGAGGGGAGGACGCCCCCTGAAACGCTCGGAGGTTAAGCCTTCGATATGAACCCCGACGTCGTTTATTACAAGTGCCCCGGGGATTAATCGATGCCCTCGGGGCTCACATCTACACCATCCCAGGAGGCGTTCCTCCTCTCCCATTTCCTCCTCCCCCGCTACTCGGTGGAGCGCGATATGGGCTCTTAAGCGCCAGGGGTCCGGGCACTCTCGAGAAATGTTAAGGATTTCAGCGCGACACGAGAAGTGTGCTTTAGCTTCGATATTTGAAAGAACAGAAGATGTCAAAAGCAGTAATAACGATAAATGATGTAAAAGCTAAAAAATGGGAAAGAAAGCATAGAACCTGCTAGGCTTGCAGTCGCATTTTGAACAAGTCCTTAGGGTATTAGATAGACAGGAACCTCCTTGAATTTTCGCACGTAACTTCGGTGTAAGGAGCCAGCTGTGTCTATTCACTGAGCGGTGCTAAAATTTTGAAGAAGGTGGAAATGAGTGGTTACAGTGATGTTTATACTGAAACATCCATATTATTTAACAGGTAGGAATATTCTTACACAGTTTTTGTTTCTTATTTTTGGACAATAGTTAATAGCTAATAAACGAAAAAAAGCTGAAGGTAAACATTGCTTTTTTTGTCAAAATCCGTACTTTATTGCTGATACTGTAGGAGTGCCCCGTGATTTGAATATTCCTAGGCGTGTGGCGGAAAACACCTGGGGTGCGTATGCAGATAATCTTTCCGCATCGCTGTAATAGGCTTATAGGTGATGTGGCCGAGTTAAACAAATTCACACACACACACACACAAAAAAAGGAGACATAACTGCATATGCGTGCACACTAGAATTCGCAGCCAGTTCCACTGGGATTTCCAGAGTTTGTTTAGACGAAAAAAAAAAGAACTAATTTGGTGCGCGGGGTGGTGTTTCGGAACGACTCAATGATGTTTATGCGTGCTGCTCCGGTCAATCGCCAGCACTTCTCAGAGAAGAGAAAACGAAATTTTTGCGCCGTATACATGGAATTCTCTGCGCCGGCACTCTAAAAATACAGGCAGTGCTTGGAATTTCGTTTAACAGGAAGACAAGGTTGCCCCGTATTTGAAGCCAAGTACGCCCACTTGGTTTGGCTCAAGCAGCTCGAGTACACTCACTCGTTCAGTGACTGAAAAAAAAAAAACCACTGAAATAGGTGCTAAAAGAAACAAATGGGCTCGTCCTCTTCAAAGAAGTTCCAAGTCTCTTTTTATTGTTTTGAATAGTAGATTATGCGTCTATATGCCCATCTACACATGTCCCTGTAACGGTTCGTGCTGCTCAAGTGGACACACAAAAAGAAAAACGAAAAGGAAAGAAACAGCGCAACCGACCCACATCATCCACAGGGGCTCTGTTAAATTTCTGCTTAGTGACGCTCTTGGTGAGTCACCGCTTGCAGTTTCAACGCCCGTCCTTTTGAGCAGAGAAGCTCTGGAACATGCAGATTCCCCTGCTTCTGCAGTCTTTTCGAGGGTGGACTGGCACTCGACAAAAACAACAGTGAAGTGCAGCTGTAATATGTGGGATCTGGCCTCTGCCGATAGCGCATGAATGACACTATTCCAAAAAAAAAGAAGGGCGCTCAAGAAATACGGCAGACATCATCTGCAGGGATCGTAATTTTCAAAAAGAGAAAAGGCGGCTGCTTTCCATGAAGCTTGCTCGTAAAGTACGTGTGTTAGACGACGTGAAATGTTACCGAAAAAAAATTTAAATACGTGTGAAAAAAAGAGCGATGAGAAACTGTAATGTATAGGAGTTACGGAGCGTTTTTTTTTTTTCCGTGTTTTTTTTTTTTTTTTTTTTTTTTTTTTTTTTTTTTGTGGCGGACACTGCTCGTAACCGGCACACTGAGCTCTAATTTTCCGTTTTCAGGCGGTCGTGTTTGTGTTATTTATCCAGCGCCTATAGATACAGCAATGCATCTCTTAATAATAATATCTGTGGTTATGCCTGCTGAAACCACGATGTAATCTATGAGTCAAGCCATTGTGGAAGGCTCCGCAAATTTCGACAATCTGTTGTTCTTTACTGTGTGATGACACCGCACAGTAGACGGCCGTCTAGCATATAGCGTCCATCAAAAAGCGACTGCAGCGGCGGGCATCGAACGCGCGAGCTTCGGGTCGGCAGCCAAACACAGTAACCACAGTACCATCGAGACAGACAGTGCTGAATGTCTTACATTTCGCTTAATGAATGACTACGTAAACTAATCATCCTTTTTTATGTGCTGGGTTAAACTGTGCACAGAGTATACTGCATAAAAAAAGGTTGGAGCCTTTCTCCTATCGGAAAAATGGGGTAAAGGGAAGCTTCGCGGGCTCGTGCGTGTCCCGCTATTTTTCTTTCTTTTTATTCTGTAACCTCCAATCCTTAAAGTTACTTACAGCTAAGTCGTAGCGGCTTTGCCTTGCTACGTTCGAGGAAAAGCTGTCAAAATGTACGCTCATTAGGGATATTACGATGTTTGGTCATTTATTAACATTCGCCAACATTGCTTGTGCATCAGTGACTTGACTAATAAAAGATATACTTAAGAAAGTGCGCAGCTTCCACTAGTGACGCAAAGCTGGAACTTTCAGCGAAGGTAGTGTTCGACCTAGCTATGTTTTGCTAGTAATTCCAAGGTGTTTCTAGATATGCTAAGTTTTCGCTACTAGTACGAAGTAATAATAATATCTGGCGTTTTACGTTGCCAAAACCACGATATGATGATGAGAGACGCCGTAAGGAAGGGCCCGGGAAATCTCGACCATCTGGTGTTTTATATTGTGCACTGACATCGCGCAGTACATGGGCCTCTAGCATTTCGCCTTCAATGAAATGTGACCGCCGCGGCCGCGATCGAACCCGCGACCTTCCTGTGAGCAGCCGAGCACCATAACCACTGCTACACCATGGTGGACCTGGAGGATGTATGCGCGCTAGAGCGACTAAACGGATCGCGCCATGGATCAAGGGGTCACAGGTTCGAATCCCTGGTCGTACTCGAACCGAACATTATTTATTGCTTCTTTATTTGCATCTACCGTGAAATTGCCCTCACGGAGAACGCTGATTTTTCGCTCACAAACAAGGACGCCGCCGTTCCCGACACCAGAGTTTCTGCGAAACGAGCTCTTTAACGCTATCGCGTTAAAACATAGTATTTGAGGCAACGCTAATCATTGACCTAGGTGGTGTATCGACCTAGTGGCTCTTGCACGTCGGTGATTGTGCGACGCCGTGTATTCATTGAGTTAAGTTCGTGTTTCGTCGCGCTCGCGGAGTAGATCTCGGAAGCCGCGTAGAAAGAAGCGCGTGGTTAAGACCTTCTCCGCGAGGTGCCGCAGCGATCCGTGCTGTCCACAAGAAAACAGCTTGCTGTTTCGATGAACTCATTTAGTTAGTTTTCATTATTTATCCTGACAGATAAGTGGTCCCTATCATCAGTAATTCCATGATCTGATATTATACGTATTCAATATAACCGTCAACTTGAGCCAGAACCGTCTATTTCGTACTAGTTTTATTTTTCAGACGGCTTTTTCTGAATATTCTGAAAAACGGAAGTAAGTGCTTTACCGAAAGTGCTTGGAAGAGAAGCAATGACGTCACTTCGTTCTCGTGCCGCTAATAACACTAATGAATAGGCAGTATTATTGTTCAGTGAGTAGCGTTCTATTCTCTGAGACGTGCAATATCATCGACACCATAAATGTACCTAAAGCATATCTATCCCTCAATTGGCCACACGTTACGTAATAACTCTGCATTGACAAAATCAAAAGCTTCATTGCAGAAGCAGCTGCAGCATCACCAAACTGAAGGCCTTGATCCATGCCAGGCAGTTGGTCAAATATTTAACCGTGGCGCGTGACGCCGGGAACTTGTTACTTATATCGGATTAATATCTTGGTAATTTTTTGTGAAGTGAGAACATGTTTTGGCAATGCATTTGACTGTGTGCGCATGTGTGTTTTTTCTGGTTATATTTGAGGGCGAAGCCTCAAATAAAGTTAGCGCCCGTCCTGTCGTCTCGTTCTTGTCAATGTTATTCCTTGCGCTCCAAATTCCCGTCAACTATGCACCATCTCGCCGAATTTCAAGTTTTGTTAAACCATCTTTGTTCCTTATGTGCATCTTCACGTCTTCTCTCACAGGGCCAACTACTACGCCAATGGGCGGCAGGTGCGTGGCTACCACATCGTCAACGTTGCCCTGCACTGTGCATGCTCAATTCTGGTGGCTGTCGTCGCACGCCGTGCGATGGGGATAACTGCGCTCCATGCGTGCCTGGCTGCGATGCTGTTCGCTGCACATCCAGTGCACACCGAGGCCGTAAGTGTTTGCTGTAACGTTAAGACTCGGACAGTTTGAGCCTGTCCTGATTCGTTGCCAATATCGCATACGTCAAGTACTTGCGTCAGTTCTTGCACCAGTAGTGTTGTGTTCCAGAATCGCCACTCTCCTTGTATTATTACAGTGATAGGCAAAAAATAAAACTCTGAGGCTTGTCATACTGCAGCTGGCTCAAAAATTTATCATCCCAAGTCAAGAAATAATGAAAGTGGATGAAGGGCTCATTCTTTTGTTAGGCACAACCTAACGATGCCAACGGACAATGAAGCGAAGGAAAGCATAGGGTACATCGTTAGTAGTCTTCGACTTCGATGGAGCAGTTATGACATAAATGATGTAAAGAAATTAATGTGAGCGTAAAGACAACGTGCCACCGGCAAGTATCAAACCCACAACCTTTGGATAACACGCCCGATGGATTACCAATTAAGCCACGGCGGCAGTCGTTCTGCCATCCACTTGCTTATGTATTTCTGTGCGTGTAATCATGGCAGTGTTAGCCAGCGCCGCTAGTACTATACAGCCGTAACAGCGAGTGGTTTCATTAATATTCTACTGACTGCGACCGTATGCAAGCTCGCTGAAAAGATGTTTGCTACACGTATTTCCTGGTGGCTTGAACGACAGAATAAATACCATCCGGCGCAAATTGGATTCCGTTCTCATTTGGGGACTGAAGATGGACTTTCTATCTTGTCGGACGACATTTTGCAAGTTTCGCCACACAGCCACGCAGTACGCACGGTTGTAGCAACCGACATAACGAAAGCCTATGACAATATAGACCATGAAGTCATTATTTCGAACCTCATCGAGCTGGGACTTCCGCCGCGGGTCATAAGATTTATTTACTCTTTCCTTCACAACCGCACATTTGCTATAAGAGTAGATGGAAAGCCAGAAGGTTGCTTCACGTCCAACAGAGGTGTCCCACAAGGTTCCGTTTTGGCTCCTCTCCTGTTCAACGTTGCGTTAATACCTCTAGCTTGGCAACTACACCGGATTCCAGACGTGAAGTTTCTGATATATGCTGATGATGTGACTGTGTGGTCTGTGCATAAAGACATCTCAAGACAAGCTCAACAGCTTCACGAAGCACTTGATGTGCTTGATAACTACACTCGGAACGCAGGGTTGGACATTTCCGCCCAAAAATCAAGCTATGTTGTGGTGGCTAACAAGGCAGGACGCAGAAAGAACACGCAGTGCCCTTTTACATTTACACTCGGTGCAGTGACAATTCCTGAGGCTTCGGAAGTTCGCATACTGGGTCTTGACATTCACCGGTCTGGCAGTGGTGCGCACTGGCTCCGCAAAGTCAGGCAGAGTTCCTCAAAAACACTTCATCTGATTCGCCGCATTGCATCAAAAGCAGCTGGAGCTCGAACTGATGTAGCTCGACGGCTCGTACGCACAGTTCTGCATCCAAGAATTATATACCAGGCGCAATTTCAACGGTTAACTTTGGCACAGCTGGCGCAGTTGGAGACTATTAACCGTGATGCAATGCGCACAATAACAGCGTTACCCCGCATCACTCCGATAACAACTTTACAGGAGCACGCCCAGCTTAACACAATTGCAGAGCTAATTTCACAAAGAGAAAAAGCGCGTGAAATAAAAAAGCAACTTGTTCCGGTTGTTGCTGCGTTGCATGCTCACTTTCAACGCGGCTCTCGAATTGACAACCAGCCCGATACAATGCCTCCCTGGGAATTCACAACCATCACATCTAATAAGACAACAAAGTTACGGCGCAGCGATACGTCAGGTATTATTGACGAACGCTCTATCATCGAAGCACCTTCCGCTAATACCTGCAAAGTCTATACAGATGCTGCTATCCTGCAAGACGGCGGGAGGACATCATTCCTAAGTACCACGCATAACTTCATCAGTGGTCACCAGCATTATCTATCTACGGAAGCCACTCCTCTTGTAATGGAACTTCAAGCCATCCATGACGCAGTGCGGGATGTCACCTCTAAGCTGCCTGCAATTAAGCAACTCGACGTATTCACCGATTCTTTAGCGGCTATCCAGGAACTCAAGAAAGTTCACAAGGCCATGGAAATCTGCGAGACGATACACAGGATCAACCGCAATACAGCCACTTGCGTCAGGGTACACTGGATTCAAGGCCATGCTGCGAACCCTCACAATATTGCTGCCGATCAACAGGCACACTGCCCTCCTAATATAGACCTTCCATCTATACCCCTTCCACCTCAACCCCTAAACTCACTCCGTGCCCGTAAAAATGTTCTCCGGCAGGATACACGCGCTCTTATCCCACCGTGTGTCTGCTCTCTCCCCCCTTCATCTTACTAGGGCGGAGGAAGTCGTGCTTAGGAGGCTTCGGGCAGGGGTGGCCCTTACACCGGCTCTTATCTCAGCGTGGAACTGGTCGCATTTACCAGTGAGTGATACATGCCCGTACTGTTCTGTTCCGGTGAAGGAAGCAGATGCATACCATCTGATATGGACGTGCCAAGGATTACAGTCGGAACGCTCCCGTCATCTCCTGCAAGCCGGCTTTCGCTACAGTGACACAAACAGTTATGGCCGATGGATACACGACAACACATTCCACAAGACACTGCTTCACTTCATACACAACACCGGCCTAACGGCGCACATTTAATACACAACAAATATTATGCCTTAAGGGCAAGTCTATGTCGCAAATAAAAAATAAATAAATAAAGCACTAATATTAATTAGAACTAACAGACAATGATGCCAAGGAAAGTATAGGGGATGTTATTAGCTAGAAGTAATTGTAATGTAAATGGGAGGAAAGAAAAGTGGACGAAAAGATAACTTGCCACCGGCAGGTACCGAACCTGCGACCTTCGAATAACGCGTCCGATGCTCTACCACTGAGCTACAGTGGCGGTCATCCCTCCGTGCACTTTATGGGGTATATATGTTCATTTAAACGTGGGAGCGTCAGTCAGCGCCGCCTGTTGCCATTACGGCGAGTGTGGAACGGCTCAACTAACAACCAGAGTTTGGTGCAAAACAACTGCGATATATAGTAAACGGGTATGCGCGCAGAACCGCGAAACATAAGCAGAAATGCACATACACGTGATAAAGGTCATACAGCAAACATTATCAAGACTCTGTCACATTAGTGGATCCCAGATATCTAATTCCACCGCCGGGAAGCGAAATTGGGGGTACGCTAACTCAAGAAACACCGTGCTGTGAGCGTACCCTAAATTTCGCATCCCGGCTGTGAAATTAGATATCTGGGGTCCACTGATGTGACAGCGTCTTGATAATGTTTGCTGTACGGCCTTTATCACATGTATGTGCATTTCTGCTTATGTTTCGCTGTTCTGCACACATACCCGTTTCCTATATATTGCAGTTGTCTTGCATTAAACTTTGGTTGTTAGTTCAGCGTCGTGTTTGTGTCCTCTTCTCGTCCCGTCTTTAGCGCTATTTTATTCTTCGTCTACCATGCAGCACCAGCCAGCCCAATCAAGCACACCACTAATAGGGTGAATGTTTGCAATAAGCCTAAACCGACGCGTCGATGTCCCTAGGGAAACACTTCAGTATCAACTCAATTACATAATCTCTTCTTCAACAGAAATCGATATCGCCTTTCCTCTTTTGTAGAAAATTATATTAGATTGTTAGCTAGATCGGCAGAGTAATGATTTCAGTGAATATAGTATTGATCGAACACTGCGTCATAAGGGTAAGCGTAACCTGTGTACGACCAAATGCAAAAAAGTCCTACTTTCTATTACCATAACTGATACCCATCCACTGCGGCATTCTAAGAGACCAGTCAGAATCTATGAAATCAAAGCTCGCGTGTGCGCCGGCGGCAAAGCAACCATAACCAACTATCCCGCTTAGCTATTACAGCTCCGCTGTGTATAATCGGAAACTCGTGCAGTTCAAACAGTTTGTAGGCCGGATACGTGGAATATTTACTTTTCACGCTGACACATTTACGATTCAAACTTACCTTCAGGCCAAGTGTCAAAATAGTGGCGATTGACAATAGTCTAATTTGAGAGCGACAGTGTGATTATTTTGACAGTGAGATGCGATATATACAACCTGCTCATTTATGTCTGTCCCCCCTGTCGCAGGTGTCGAGTATAGTGGGCCGTGCCGAAGTGCTGTGCTGCCTCTTCTTTCTGCTGTCTTTCCTCTGCTACCACAGGTGAGACAACAATGTATAAGCGGCCAGTGATAGATCACTTATACGAATGTTAATGCGCGTGATTAGTCTGCTACTGTGATGTCAGGCAGTGCCATGATATGATAAGTGTGTTGCACTCAACGGTACAGACATTTCAAAAGCCTGTCTGTTTTCCTGGTATCGAAAAGTGTTTGATTTCAGAAAGTAAGAGCTCCATCTATACTACAAAGAGTTTGGCCGGGCATACTTGATTTTATTCAGTTGCACAGAATATTCTTTTTTTTTTTTTTTCGCAATAAAGCGTGTCCTCCGTTCGCAGGCTTAAATTTCTCACGCGGGAAATCAGCGTGAAGTCAGCTCATGATCCTGTAGAAAAGGAGCTGTAAAATAACACCAAAGTGAAACAATGACGTGGTTTAGATTGATAAACTGTACTCTGAGAACTGTAATGGCGTAGGTTGCACCATCATAGGTTCATTATTAGAGGAGAAAATCAAGGTGGGAATTTCATTTTTAAATTTCGCGCCGAAATCTGCGCACGTGACGTCACGGATTTCAAAACGTACTTTTCGCTTTTTCGCGACATTGGCTCGATTAAATTTTCTGAAACTTTGTATGTTACGTCTATGGCCCCCCACAGATGACAAGGTACTTCATTTTTACCTATTAGGAACTACGTAGGACCTAGTAGACGCCGTCAGTCAAAATATGTGACGTCACGGTGTTTGGTGCGGCAATCTCAAGGTGGCGTCTCCACCCGCATATTCTTTTCTTGCGTTGGCTCGCTTACCAAGCGTCGTCTAGTGGTAAGAGTGGCGTTTTCGAGATTGTCAAAATGTACTTTACTAATACCCAAAAAATTTCCTTTTTTGTGTCCCTTTAAAATCTCCTTGCCCAGTGCGTCATCGCACGACGTAACCTGTACTCAAGATCCCCGGTGGTGAACCTAGAGGTGATAATAAACACTTCGAAAGTTCTTGTACAGTAAACATCAGCTAAAATAAAATACAAGAAAAGTCATGACAAAATGTAGCCAATGATGAAAGCGGGTTCATTGAAGTGTCTTAGGCAACATCGTGTTTCTCCGAAATTACGCAACATAGTTATCCAGAAAGATTTCCTTGGAGGGAAATAATCTAATCAACCTTGTGCTTTTCAGAGCGTTTTGCCGGTCTCGATCGTTCTTTTTTATATTCTCAGTTGCAGCGATCTGACACATATTAAAGGAGCAGTGACATCAACTTTACGCATGTCGCGTTTTTTGCGTCAACGTGTAGTTATCGATCCCCTAGTAACGATTCGGTACTGATAATGCAACAAAGTGACGAATTGAATATGTAATAATGATTAGTATGACCAGTATCGAACGCAATTCAAAACGGGAGCAAAGCCCGCCAATATTTAGCGCTGCCAACGCTGCCAAGCGGCCACCTCCCGCGGTCACGTCCCATCTGATCACGTGGCCGCACGAAATGGTGACGCGAGTTTCAGCTGACATTTCGTCTGCTCGGCGCGCACGTGTAGGCATGTGTTCGCCACCCCCCATCATCGTCGCCGCCGTCAAGAGCGTCCACAAGCGACGATAAAAACACTGAGGAATATGGTATCGCTGCGATTCGCGACGTGGTGAATCATTTACGGTTCGATCCTCTTCAGAGCAGTGATTCTGATATCGACGCCCGACCCAGCAGCGACGAGGAGGCAGCTGGAGACGCGCGCTTGGGCAATGCTGGCTGGCAAGACATGTCACAACTACGCATATGAACGCTGCGTGCTTGTTACTTGTTTGAAATAATATTTCTCTGAACCATACGTTCCGTACTGGTGCACTTTGATCGGTTATTGTCATGTTTGCGTCTACCTAAGCATAACCAATGTGTCGTAATAACTGGTCAGCTATGTTGCCATGTGTGTCAATTGCAATGTGTACTGCTCATAGACTGAAACGCGACAAGAAAAAAAATGAAACGCGGAGGCCTGGCGTTTTGATTCCGTGAGCGCGTTGTGGGGTTAGCGTTTCGCAATGGCGCGCCATACTTTTCACTTTTTCTCTTATTTGAAGAGCATGATTGCAGCGCGCAATGGTTCCACGGCATGCTGGCACGTAATGCGATGGAGATCGTAGCTTCGAATAATCACATTCGCGCTCATGACTCCACGACAGTCCACCCGAAGCGGCACAACGAAAACGCAGGATTCACACGAACGCGGTGCACGAACCAAGCAAAACAAAACAAGCGACGCCGTTGCCAGGCAGCCTGGCGTCGCCGCCAGGCGGTACCACAAGTAGGCCCCACGATGAAAACATTAAACTTGTCGACGTCATCGTTGCTCGCGCATCGTCACTCAGCGTCTGAGGCGTGGCCTAGACGCTAGCTGAACACGTCAAAATAGTGTCGATGTTGCATGGCATGAACGCGCCGTTGAGCCTTTGCACACTCTTTGCGCTCGATTTGAAATTTGGTGTCACTGCTCCTTTAAGGCGAAAGCCTTTAATGTCTCATGCTCACGTCCGCCCGGTGTCCGTCCGGCGTCCGTCTGTTCGTCCGGTGGTGGTGGTGGTGGTGTGCGTCCTGACCACCCTTACTGCGCATGCGCAACCCTCCCCACGCACCTCCTCTCCTACGCTCCCACTCTCTCTCCTCTAGGTATCCCTCCCGCCTGCGGCGTTTACACACCCATTGCGCAAGCGCGTCCCCTCCCCCTCTCTCTCCTACGCTCCCCCCCTCTCTCCTCTAGGCATACCTCTCCGCGGCGTCCACACCCTCAGTGCGCATGCGCGTCCCCTGCCCCCCCTCTCTCTCCTCTCCTACGCTTCCCCCCATCTCCTCTAGGCATCCCTCCCAGCGGCAACCACACCCCCCACTGCGCATGCGCGTCCCCTCCCCCCTCTCTCTCCTCTAGGCATCCCTGCCGCGGCGTTTACACCCCCCAATGCGCATGCGCGTCCCCTCCCCCCTCTCTCCTCTCCTACGCTCCCCCTCTCTCGCCTCGCAACGCCGACGCAAGCAGCGTCTGCTAGCGAGTTTCTAGATTGAAAAAACCGACACCTCGCGCTACACAACCGTTCAACGCCGACGCAGGCAGCGTCTGCTAGCGAGTTTCTTGATTGAAAAAACCGACTGCTCACGCTGCGCAACCGTTCACTGGCCACCCCGTATATATAGGCACTGGATCTTGACCTGCAAGGTAGTGCCGGTGGGAGATTTCTCGTGTGCGTTGTCGAACGATAAAAATTCGCAGCGTGCGCGTTAACTAAAAGCGGACTGCGGGTCTCTGTGTCTAGTCCGAGTCTTCTGCCTCTCATTGCCCATTAGCAGCGATTGGCATGTTCCAGTAGGAAACACCGCTCCATCACTGCGTGATTGCGCCTCCCTAGATTTCTTTCCTGCGCAACGCTGCGATGAGCGCCAACGTAAACGCCGCCGCCAGTGTAAGCGTTAGCGCCCGCTGCTTCGCATCTACACATGGTTCCCTTTAGCGGGAGATGGTGTAATTTTAAGGCGAAAGCCTTTAATGTCTCATGTGCACGTCCGTCCGGTGTCCGTCCGTCCGTTTGTCCGTCCGTTCATCTGTCCGTTTGTCCGTCTGTCCGTCTGTCCGTCCGTCCGTCCGTTTGTCCGTCCGTCCGTCCGTCCATCTGTCCGTCCGTCCGTCCGTTTGCGCGCCCGTTCATCTGTCCGTTTGTCCGTCTGTCCGTCCGTTTGTCCGTCCGTCCGTCCGTCCGTCCGTCCGTCCGTCCGTCTGTCCGTCCGTCCGTCCGTCCGTCCGTCCGTCCGTCCGTCCGTCCGTCCGTCCGTTTGTCCGTCCGTTCGTCTGTCCGTGGGTCTGTGCGTCCGTCTGTCCATCCGAGCTCTGGCACGGAATAAGGTGGCCGCCGGGGTGCGCAAACGGACGGCGGTCGCGTCGGAGTCTACAGCGCTCGCGCTTTGCTTGCGTAGCGTCGCTGTGCCCAGCCCTTGCAATCATTCTGACCGACGCCGTCTCAATGGACACATGCGTCCAAGGAATACACTTTCGAATTTACAAAGGGTCCGTCAATTTAAGCGCTGGAACGCGGATGGCGTTAGCGCGATGCGCAATGCGCGAGAAAATACTAACGCATGCAAACGAAGGAAGATTAGTCTCGCTGCGATTCGCGGTAAAAAATTAAAAAAGAAAACACGCACACAATCGGTTTGTGTGTTATCCCAGTGAGAGTGTAAAAGAAAAAAAGACATGGCATAGTCAGTGGAATGGCCACACGCTTTCGCCGAACACACTTTGGAATGTACAAAGTGTCCTTCAATTTTTTTTCCTAACATCAGTCGTTACGTAGACGACTTACCTAGTAATGGTAGGAAATGGAGAGCGTAGTTGAGATGTCTTTTCGCTGAAGCATTTCGTTTGCTACGGCGAAGAAACTGAACTTTCCCGCTTCTAAGTTTTCGGTATAGGATTTCGAAATCGCTTTCAAATTGCCTTTTTAAATGCCTCAGGCGAGATGTGAGTTTCTCCATCGCTATCGCGTGTATTGCCGCAATAAAAACGCCATTTCTACGGATGTGCACCTCAACTTACCACGAATGATTGGCTTGCCCTTGGTGAACTTTCCTGCTCTCTATCTTGCAGCTGCAGTAGGAAGAAAAAAAAAAAGGTTATGTTCATTTGACGCTGGCATTATTTACTTATTTTGCAACTAATAAAAAAAAAACACTACGCAATTTTTTTCGAGATGCTTTGCGAGGCAAAGCGCGCAAGATTCCCCTATCCGGTCGTACATCAATGACATGCTGCTGTGCCCCATTTCGGCATTATTTCAGCGAAACAGTATTCTCCGTTGTCAATTTTCAATAGGCTTGCGTGATAAATTTTCTCAGTGTAGACCTTTTCTCGTGATTACTGAAAATTGCTTTCTGAAGGAAGAAATATAGCTACGTAAGACAAACTCACTATTTTATATGTCTCTGAACAGAACATTTTTAACTGCCAATGTGGAGCTTCTTGGGACGCTAAGTGTTAGTTTAGGCCAAGATATTAGCGAGTGAGGAATGGCACATTTAAGCCAACAGCACAAATATATCGGTATTACGGATCCCCACAACTTATCGCTCAACCTTATGTTGCTACGCCATAAAAAATTACAAACATAATTTAATTTTTGGTAGAATAACGAGAAAGGGATGAGTTCGGCATACACTATTCGGAATGTTGCTCAGGAAAATGCACTAACTATAATTACTCGTTAAAAGATGCAACACTTCATCAGTACGCCTATGATTCCGAAATAATTTTTTTCATATCCCGCTAAAGAAGCTTTTAAGTTGATTGCTTTTTATATTTCTTTATCGATAGCCATTCCATTTCACTTGCTCTGATAAGTTTTGTGGAACCATAGCGTTGCGGTTCCGCAGGCTTGCTTCGCTGTATAAAAAGAAGCAAAACGCACTATTAAGTTGTCCAAGTCAGTAGGCACATTTTCTTACGTGAGTACTACAGGCCAAGACGCTCTATTAAAAAATATTTCTTTACTGCAGGAAAATATCATCACTTCACACGCCACTGTGAGGAATAAATTTGACTTTTCAAATCCAACCAAACTGGGTATACGTAGTGTGGTTGAATCTGAAAACTGGCGTCCCCTACAATATCACCGCTAGCTGCAGCTTCACCATATGCGTGAGTGTCAGTACGCGGCCACTGGGGCAAATCTCCTAATAATAATAATCGTTGGGGTTTAACGTCCCAAAGCCACGATATGATTATTAGGGACGCCGTAGAGGGCTGCGTAAAATTCGATCACCTGGCGTTATTTATCATCCATCTAAAACTACGCACACGGGCCTCAGGCATTTTTCGCTTCCATCGAAAATGCGGCCACCGCGGCCGGGTTTCGATGCCGAAACCTTCTGTTCAGCAGTCGAGCACCATAACAGCTATACCACCGTGGAGGGTTGGGATGCGAATCTACGAAGCTGCTACTAATGTCATCGTGCAACTCACTGAGTATGCGCGTGTGAGCGACTTCATCTTCATTCGTTTCTTTCCGATTCCTTACACTTTTTTCTTCTTTCGCGCAGGCTATTATTTTGCTCACTGTTTTCGTTGTTTTACTTATTCCACCAAATAGAAATGTATGCTTAGGTTCCGTCCGAAATGTTGGCGTTAAAGTCACTTAGCTTGCTTGATGTGATTGATAACGCGCATGTCAGATTAAAGAGATGAAACACTAAGCTCTAACCTTGCTTCGAAAAGCAGTCTGATGATTTACCTGAAGTATTTCCGACCGTGAGTCAAGCCCCTTGCATTTGAGTACTAAATGAGAGCAGAGTGTACACATGTGTGATAGCTCGGAAAGTATGTACTGCAATATTTGAAGGAAATCACTTAGCGTTACTAGCTTTATTAGTGTGTTTCTTTTCGGCTCTCAGTCAACAAGAAAGTGCGAAAAAGAAGAAAAGTGATAGGGTTTCTGTCAAAGTTTACGTAAAAACGCTTCGAAATGTTCACCTTCATATGCTGCCTGACTGATGCGTTTTCGAACGCAGCGTGCTCCTCACCAGACATGGCATCAGCGCGCTGAATGTTGGGAGAATAATTACCCGGCTACACTGTTGCCGATGTGCGCGCACGTTTCTTTCGGAAAAGGCCGTGCACCCCTGCTAATATGAAAGCGGCCTAGGCGCATGCTGTCTCAGCAATCTTGTTAATTGGCTCTAGAGGCTGACGCTGCAGTTTCGCGCATTAGCGGGCACTTTATTATGTCAAATACAAACGATTCGAGGGAAGGATTGGTGGGTAAAACTCAAGCATTGTTAGGAACTGTACCTCACGCGAGTAAATAGCCCTAATGGCCGCCTTAATTTAGAAAAGATGCTCTTGGTTTCGAATGAGAAGACTCCCCTAATCGGTAAAGTGTGCGTTCTGAGTGTTTTGAAATGACGTTGTTAGTAGGCCGTTTGCTGTTTTTATATATATATATATTTCCAATACAGAGTGGTAGAGAGATGGAGATGCGTTGGCAAAGTATTAGCGCGGTCTGGTGCGCCGCTGAAGAGTTGTTCGCCTTATGCTTCTGCACCGGATAAATGATAGCGCTCAGAATAAGCTAAAATCTAAATACAGCGAAGCGTCCCATGTTTACAATTTATAAAACTGGCCGTGAGCATCATCGGCACATTGGTGCCGATGTTTATGCTGCGCGGTATTAAGGAGTTGCTTATAGAAGTCAAGTTTATCATTAGCCGCTAACGCATTTCAAATAAACGTCTATTGTAAGCTAGTTAAAAAAACTTATTTCAAAATCGCACTACAAATTCAACACAACAAACTGTTCACTGGCACACTGCACGACCACGTACAAATTACGTACAAATTATGCATTACAGCTGCTACAGTACAGCCTACCCACTGCACTTAACAAATTGAATAAACAGGCTACGTTAACGTGTGATTCTTAAAAATTTATATTTAGATATAGTGTCTTCGTATGTTTTGCTTTCCTATGTAAATATGACATGTTGAGTGTTCTGTTATTTTTCTGGACATTTCGCTATGTGACTTTCTATTTTGCATTACTAAAGCTGTCTCTATACCGCATGTTGCCGCCTTTATGCCATGGCGGTAACGGCTCCAGTCAAGCTGCAGATATTGCAGCTTTTACCCTGCTATCCTCATCACAAATAGCACATTTCTGCTTTGCTAGAAATGTACCGATGTGGTGAAAATAAACCAAATCTCAAATCGTATATGCAATGTAGTTCCGTTGTCCCATGAACTTCTAGGCCCAATTCGCACGTAGACAGCGTGCTCTTACAAAAATGTTCTTAAATACTCGTGTTTTTGTCGGCATCAGATATGATAGAGCCGAGTTTAAGGCAGTTCAGTGACGTGCGTTGTAATTTTTTTTCACCGCAACAGCTGCCAACTTTCCAGAGATGTCCAAGGAAGTCATGCAAGGTCAAAGTGGCTCGCAGCTTGCGGTCTACTCTCCGTATGCGCGCTGCTCTCCAAAGAGCAAGGCATCACAGTACTGCCGCTGTGTATGGCTCTCAAGATACGCACAATAGTGTGCGATTCTATGCACCCAAAACAAGAGACCCACTGCCATAAAGCTCAGTGCCGGAGGTGGTAAGTTGATTCTCTACCGTTACTCAAACCAAAAGAACCCTTTATTGCGTTCTCTCAGCACGCGGTGATGTACCACATGGTGATAACCTGTTGACGCATTTGCAACGCAAAAACATACATGCCAATTACGGTTTTTAAAGCTTCACACTACTCGGCAAAATTCGTTCGCAGCAACTTAACGAACTCATGCATTCAATCTAGCTCTGAGAGCTCGCTGCTAGTTGACCTAAAAATGCTTACAGATGAATGGCTTTAGAAAGAACCTTAATCGGAATGCAGTATTATGTTATATTAGACTTGCTGTTTGGAACTGAATAACACATGGCATCCGACAGCGTTCTAAAGGTGAGAACAAGGTGGGTCAAGGTGAGAAGGTCGTTCCCGCCTTGTCCTGATTGATGTGCAGTTTGATTCTGCTTTATTGGAACGCTTAAAATAAAGCTTTCAGTGTCGTTTTTGCACCGTGATAGCTATATCTCCGGGCAACAAAAGGCAACCCTTGTGTTGTTGCACCCTATATTCAGGGTTGTACAAAACATGGGTTGCCTTTGTTTCATGCCGACCTAATGGACTTCCGTCGAACCATTGACTTCAAGGCAACCCGTAGTACTCTCTCGGAAGTATATATAATTGGTGATCTGAATTATTGTAGTTGAATCGCAGTATACGAGCGCCATAGAGTATTTCTTTGAAAAAAGTGCAAAACGTGTACATATGTCATTTGCAATCAGAGCTTCGAACACCTGAAAAAGTAAGTGTCTCTAACTTTCAGGCCAATCTGCCGTCACTGCATACGAGACATTGCCTTACCGATGCGTCACGGATCGCGAGCTTGTGGCACTCACGGCACTGGTAAGTGATTTGTAGCCTGTCATTTACCTGCTTTAAAGGGAGTGCTGGAAAAAGTACCTTACAACTGTATGTATCCTTACAACTGACATATCCAACAAAGTGCTTGAGCTTGTCAGTCAAGGAAAGCATACCCGCATACGTTTGTCTATGCCTAATTCATGCGTGGGCTGGTGTACTTAGAGCCGTGGTATGGGCCATAAGCAAATGACTATCACTGTACTACCACACAATTTATATTTGAGGAAGGAAAAAAAACATAACAGGCACGAAGAGGCAATGTTGCTGTACGAGTACGCGGTGCGGGTCCCGAGACTGTCATTGATGGAAAGGTCTTGCCAACGTCTCAAGAAGGAACGCACTTATATTCAGTTCACATGCGGAATCGAATGGAAGTTCACGAAAAGGTGGGTTGATTGCGGCAACTCACTCCTATAGAAATGCGACCCCTTAAAACTCTCTCTTGTTTTAAAGCGAAAATTGGTGATAGCGTCGTGCTGCATAGGTCGCAATGCAAACTTCTCTCATTATACGTCATATGGGACGCTACTTAATAAATACATGAAAGCTGGCGTAGATTTCCTCCACTCTACACAGACCCAATTGCGCGAAATACATATGTTCAGTTTTTGATCGTTCTTTGCAGTTGCTATATTGTTATTAGTGTTGTTATTTTATTTATTTTTTAATTTAGCCTTGCATTGTTTTGTTGCATGTTATTTGAGTTTATATTGCTGACTGTTGCCACTTCTGTCGTGTTCAAAGGTGGCTGTGGGCCCTTGTCAAGCTGCCTCTTTCGGAGAGCAGCTTTTACCTACAGCTGTCCTTCATCAAATGTATTGATGAAAAATAAACATTATTATTATTATTATTATTATTATTATTATTATTATTATTATTATTATTATTATTATTATTATTATTATTATTATTATTATTATTGTGATAAGGCTAGTATTATGGGGGTAAGAAATTCGTTAATTGAAGCCACCATCGCGGCTATATCTAGTCTTTGCCAGGACATGTTTTCAACACGTTGAAAACTTCTAAATTATCTCAGACGCATGTACAAAACAACGAAACCGACAATTTATTCTGACACGTATAGACTTCTCATTCTCACAGCTCTCTGCCCAGTGAGAGTATAATATCTGGGCTTTTTTACGAGCGATAACCACGATAAGAATATGACGCACTTCGTGGAGGGCTTTGGAAGCTTCGACCATCTGGTGCTCTTTTCCATTCACTGATATCGCACGGTAACCTACCCGGGCGTCCGGCATTTCGCGTTCATGAAAATGCGACCGCCTCGCCCGGGCTCGAGCCCGCGACTTTCGTGTCAGCAGCCAAGCACCGTAACCATTGTGCCACCCAGGCTGAGTCTCTTCACGGGGTCGTTGATACTCGCTGAGAAATGCCAGTACCAGTAGCGAAGTACAAAGGAGTAAGGTTAGCGACAGTACGCGTACCAGTTTCTTATCGCGTGGGTGGCCGACACGCTTTGATAAGCAGCGATTGCCGATCGATAAACGGCGCGCTTTCGTACCAGGTGCGCATCAGTGTGCCTCGCATCACAACGATCGGGCTGTCACGCTGAGTCATTGAACAAAGCGAAGCAGGGACTATTGTTTTCATCACGCTCCTCTTGATGAGTGCGCGTCCGCGCTTTGTTAAATCTACTTGATTTTCCTTTCTTGTACGTCATCTATGCGGGAGTGATACATAGTTACTTTCGGGTATTGTAAGATTGCATGACAATATCGCAATAATCGGAGTCAAGCAATCGTCCCGTGCCCGACCCTCTCTCACGATACTTTTCGTGTTTGCTCGCTTTCTGTTTACGCCAAAGCGTTAACAAGGTCGTTTCGCAGAAATTTTGGTGTTGTGCGTGACCGAAAAATCGACAAAGATGCAAATAAATTAAATGAAGAAAAAGTTTGGTTTGAGCGAGAATCGAATTCATGTCTTCTACGTGGCAAGAAGTTCTACAACATACGCCACGCCATTGTTTTTTTTTTCTTTATTGAAAAGAAGGAAACCGTTGCACTTAGACTGACATTACAAAAATGAATAATCAGGCATATTTAAGCGTAAATGAAACACAGGGAGCCAGACTAAAGCGTCACTGGAGCGTTCATATGTCCCGCGTATTTGTATCACTTATTAGTGGAAGTTTTTTGTTGATCGCAGGAGCTGCAGCATTAATGTCAGTCAGTCTAGCAACTTCAGAGAATATGCTGATCACTAAGAAATATTAGGTCAAAGGGGAGCGTCCTCTGCTTTGCCACATCAAGGTACCTGATGTCTACAGGGTTGATTTCAAAGCCTTTTTTCAATGTTCGCGGCAGAACTTCCCAAAATCTTGAAACTCCTTCGGAAAAGAACTCTGTGTGAATGTTATGCAGTGACAGGGCTGTCCTTAACGCAAGTAATATTGCGTAGCCGAAGAATAGAATTTCGCCAGCCATCAAAACATGTGCAGTGCGCAACGAGTCGCTGTTTTAAAGGCCCCTGCCAATACAAAGTGCTCAGACGTATTAAATCATCATCAGCAGCAAAGGCATCAACAAACTGAGCCGCTGTGTAGGTTCGCTGGTTGCCTTACGTCGGCACGTGTAGTGGGCCCTTCAATGATTCCTAAAAGGAAGAAATATGGCGTAGTGGGCACTTAACAACAGAATTGCCTGTTAACATTATTCCCTATCAAATTTTTGTACTTCAGAATTCCTTTCATTAGTTCATTGGTTTCCATATTATTGTATTCTTCTATATAGACCGGTCATTCTTAAATTTTTGTTTACTCCTGTGGCGATCGATTTCTTCCACGTCCCTTTTTGAAAATTAAATATTTCCCCTTATATTAACCGCCGGTTTTTTGGCCAATCTCCCGTAGTGGGTAGGAGCCAAAAATCAAGGAACAAGCAGTCACAGTAGGCATTCTAGGATAGTTTGAAACGTCCAATGTTACGTGCACACAGGTTCGTTTCCTTGCGGCACTCTTGAGGCATACAACGAGAACCGAATCTAGGCTAGCGTATGAGAAGGGGATGCGAACGGGGCCAGATTACGCTATCGCGTAGAAGGCAAAGCTCAAGCGTTCCCCCAAGTTTTTACTAGCGCCTCGAGTTTACGAACAAGGTTTGACTACTTGTGATTCAGAGGGGCACGTACGCTTTGTTCGTTATACGCGAGTGCCAGGGCGCGCGATCACCCCCTTGTCTTTTCGCTTGAGGGGAAGAAGAAGTCGCGTGGTGCCTCATGCCTTTGTCTTAGACGACTCGAAGGTGAGCGCGTCTTACGCCCGGATTCACAAACCAAGCTCATCCTTACCTCGAGTTTTCCTTATCGGTTTTACGCCTTTATTGCGCTTGATTAACGAAGTAGGTCAGTATTCATGAACCAATCTTGTTGTTATCTTTTACCATGTTACCATTTTTGTGTCCTTATTACGCACGTAGAGTGTACAGGAACTTGAGGAAAACTTGAGGTAAGTCTAAGGTTGGTTTGTGAATACGGGCCTTAGTCTTCTTGTTCTTCTCCGCTAGTTGCGCGAAAGTTACCGAAATACCACCGTGCCAGCCCCCCGCGCCCACAAGAAAGTTTTGTGCACCTCACGTAATTTTTGCACTGCCTCCAGGATAGGAGACATTGCATGCTTCCTACACTTCACGTGGTTTTTTGCGGTGCTTCCATACGTCATCATAAAACGTCGTCCTTTGAACAAGGAACGACGTCTTATGATGACGTTATCACGCGTTGTCATAATGATCTCATGATAACTTCACTATGGCGTCATGATTTCTCACAAATATTGGCGATCGGTGAGAATGACGTCATAGGGTGACTTCATCGTGTGGTAATGTCGTTTTGGATCACTCGTGTTGACGACGACACCGCCACAGGCAACGAGGACGGTCAATTTCCGCGTCTAATGAGACATCTGACGTTTACGCTTTAAAAGAGAATACCGCGTCGCAGCGATCTTTATACGTGTCCCGCGTCATAAAATGCAGTGCTTTCGCAACAAGAAATGTCAGCGAAGGGCCGGCATACAGAAAAAAAATGGTGAACTGTTTTTTTTTATTTCAAAAGAACTCTAAGAATAAAAGTAGGACTGCTAGTATGCCCACATTTTCCGCTTATAACTCACACACTCAGACCGAATAGCGTCCGACCTACCAATGCTCTGCACCTCCAATTAATATTTAAAATGATGTATTCTTCAACTGCCTGCCTTTGCATTGTGAGGAACATCTATTGGTTTAGCCCATAGTTTCGTGCTACTGTTTGGTGGGTTGGAATCGTTTTCTTGGATGAAATGACGAAATTGATCACGTTTTGTGATCCTATCACTGGCAGAAACTAAAGTAAGAAAGGCACTTGGCAATAACTTCTATTGTGCTAATTTCTAGCCTTTTATTTCCCTGTACAGACGATATCGCTCCTATGCTTCAGGCTATGTATTTTACAAGGAAGTTTGCCCGAATTCTCTGAGATGGACAACCCTGCGTCCTTCTCGTCGAGTCGCACAACCAGGTGAGCACATCAATGAAATAGGTCTAGCGGCACTTTTACCGTATCTGAAATCATGAAGTTTCATTCAAAATGCATTAATGTCCCGAAGACCTTTTGCTTAGCAAAATATTTGAGATCGCTGGTCTTTATTTGGGGGCAAGCGGTTGCTTGGAGAATCTAGAAAGGAACAAGATTACATTAAAATCAAAATTTGAAAACTAAAACTTTAAAATATTTTCTCTCGTGCCCATTATGAAGTCGCGTATAGTGATCTTGAACTTCCGTAACAGATAAACAACTGGCGAAAAGTCACACAAATGAAGCTGAGATTTCGAAATGCAAGTCTTGAATTACTGGGTACAAGCGGTTACTTTGAAATTACAGAAAAGGACAACATTACCATAACATCAGCCATTTAAATTAAGCATTTTGATTCGCTTTTCCCCCGTTCACAGTGAAGTCTCCTATGGCGAAAATGAATTTTCGAAATAAATGAACCAGTGAGAAAAAATTGCCCAAGAAAAGCGAGCAAATGGAATTGAGGGAGTAAAAAACGCGGAGGAGAAAATGTAGCATAGAACGTTGATGCATTTTAAAGTAGTAACTCCAGACTTCCGAAAAAACTATAATTCCTCAGTAAACAGTTTTAAGCATGCCGCAGCTCTTATTGTTTATTTCACGTATGTGTCTCTCTATATCGCTTTTTTTGTAGTAAAAGTACTAGTGTTTTCGTCACTACTAACTGCAAGAACAGTATTACAGCAAAAGGTAATGCCCTTTTATTAGCACCTAAATCAAATCAAGCACACGCTAACATGATAAATTCACTTCAGAGAGAGAACAGGGCACATTCGCAGCCCTACACGAAGAATAATAAGTGACGGCGTTTATTTTAACATAAGCCTTGTAAATGCACGTCGACCGCCACCCATCATGATTCTTCTCTTTCCTTCATGACAGGCTACTCACTTACAGCTACCTGTGCGCCTTCAACGCCTGGCTCGTGTTGTGTCCACGTACCCTGTCATACGATTGGCAGATGGGCAGTATACCTCTCGTGACGTCACCAGTTGACTCCAGGAATCTGGCTACGCTGGCGTTACTAGCTTCGCTATTGGCTCTCGGCTGGTGGGCTTTGACCACACTGACAAGGAAAGACAACGTGAGTTGCATTTACATTTCATAATTTTCATCCAGCACGCATTATCCAAAAACCTAACAACGCATGGTTATTTCCCGTTTATTAATTTTTTTTGTGGGGGGGGAGGGGGGGGGAGGGTACTGAAACGCAATTTTGCGCGTTGATTATAGTGATACTAATATCATGCATGGAGCTAAAGGTCGTTCTATATTTCGACCACGACAAAACTTAAATTGTAGTACTTCTTTCGCAAGCATGTCGAACACATCCAAATTCGGCATATTGAAAGCACCAGATGGCTTGCTTTACGGGAAAGTTAATATTAATTACGATGAGGAGGTCGGTAACCTGCTTTTATTCAGTCCAGCTCACCAGTAGTTTTGTCCTCCTCACACCTGAGGGCAATGCGGCAATGTTAAACCTACTTGTGCGCATTGTCGGCACATTGCCTTCCCATGGAAGCTCAATATCGCTATACTTCACTCGCAGATGGTTCTTCAATATCTGTCCTCTGATTGAGAAACCGCGTATATGGTCTGTCAATGGGGTTTTCCATCAAATTTGGCATTTGAGAACTAATTTCCCTATAGAGAAACAAGTGGTCTCAAGAGGCAGTTTAGACACGGAGGCACTGTGCTGTCATGGAGGCAATAATATTATTGGATGGCCATGAGATGGATGGCTATGAGAACGAATTTCTAATGATGCACATTTCTGGGTCCCTATGTTTTTCACTGTTTTATGCCCTCTAGCGTGAACAGCATTTAAGTGGCCCAGTTTTCTATGTTTCTTTGAAAAAAAATTATATATTGGCAGCTTGGGTAGTCACACAGCGCTCACAATATGACTGAATAAAGATGCATCATTATGGACTGATAACGTGGTTACTCATCATAGAATAGACGCCAGGGCCACACCTTCGCTAGCTGGCACGAAAACGAACTTAAAAGGTGGAAGTAATCATGAAGGTAGGGTGCGCAATCATGAACACAAATTAAGAGAACAAGACAACACAAACGCCGTCTGGCTCCCGTCTATTGCGTTCGAGTTTGCATTCGTTACCTTCCTATGTTATAAGTCCTTACCAAATAGCTCAACTTTCTGCCACTTGAAGTATTACCTTTAAGATTTGTACATGTGTTCGTGAATGTATCTGTGTGCTTGTATGTGTTTGTCTTCGGGCGAGACGTTCTGGAATCACATTGACACTGAGAAATTGATATCGATAGCGGCGTAATAATTTGGGGCGATATTTTTTAAGCCACTGGGTACCATTTTATGTGCTGCATGAAGCCTGCCGGTGGGTCAAAAGAGCAGCTCTGTTACTACAACAACGTTGAGAGCCTGCGCGGCACTTCATTAAGACTACTGGTGCCCCTGCTCCTGACTGTGCTGCCGTTCCTCCCAGCGTCCAACCTCTTCGTGACCGTCGGCTTCGTCGTAGCCGAGAGAGTCCTCTACATTCCCAGGTACAGTACATTCCCATTTACAGGTATATACTTTTATATTAACAGGCATGTTTCAAAACAGCGCAAATGACAGTCGCATGTATGCCTATGGTAGCGCATAATAGATGGTGTTCAAAAAGCGCAATGGTGTGATCGAATCTGATATGTGAAAAGCAACTTTTAATTATGAATTGAACTGTGCAAACTACTACTTTCAAGAATAAAAGAGGTTCGCAGCACGCACTAGCGGCGCGAACTATCAGCGGAGCTGCTTTTGGACCTAGCTAAGTTATGCTAGTACTGCTAAGCTTTTCCTTGATAGATAGATAGATAGATAGATAGATAGATAGATAGATAGATAGATAGATAGATAGATAGATAGATAGATAGATAGATAGATAGATAGATAGATAGATAGATAGATAGATAGATAGATAGATAGATAGATAGATAGATAGATAGATAGATAGATAGATAGATAGATAGATAGATAGATAGATAGATAGATAGATAGATAGATAGATAGATAGATAGATAGATAGATAGATAGATAGATAGATAGATAGATAACTTTATTGAGCACCGAGGGAGGAGAGCCGGGTTTTACCCCGACCCCCCTGCGGGCCGCTCCCACGTTGGAACAGGCAGAAAGTACCTGCCCGCGGCATCATGGGCCCCTTGGATTGCCCGAAGCTGACGGTGACGATCCGTGCTTTTGATGGCGGAATAAAAGTCCTGTCTCGGGAGGATTCGCGCCTTGAGTTCCCTGGGTATGTGGGGGCAGTCCCACATCATGTGCTCAAATGTGCACACACACCCACAGTCCGGGCAGTTAGGAGATATATCCGTATAAATTGAAACGGTAGCTGGGCAGGAGTAAACCCCTGTCTGTAGAAGTCTGAGCGTGATTTCTTGTCCTCTGGTAAGATGCGAGAGGCTAGGTTTTTTCTAGGGGTACTAATTATGCCTAGAGTTGCCTAGACATGTCACGTTGCTACCTGATATCTGATGTTGTGATTTTAGTCGCGTCATTAGCTGTTACGTGGTTTCCGGGGTAACATGTCACGCAACTAGCTGTAACGTGGTTTATGGTGGAATCATATCACGTGAGTTGCTACAACACGATGTTGCGTAATTTTAGCACGTGACTGAATGTTAAGTCATTTTTACTCATGCGAGTAGTTCTAGCGTGATATTAATCACGTGAATGTTATGTGATTTTTAGTTACGTGACTATTTGTTAGGTGATTTTAGTCTCGTGACTAAACGTTACTTGACGTTACGTTATTTTTAGGGACGTGACTGGTTATTACGTGAAGTTACATAATATTTAGTCACGTAACAGACTCGCCCGTCATAGTTTTTGCATGATAATTCCTGTTCGCACTACCCGGCGCAACGAAAAGCTTAACCCTTTCAGTCCTGGATTTTTATTGTATTTTTTGTTTGTGTTTCCCTAATGGTTAGGGACTCAGAAGAGCACAAAGAAAAAATTGAGCCAGTGGTGCAAGTATTTATAGATTTACATACTCGTACATGGTGTCAAATAAGATCATCAGGGCTCAGCGGCTGTGAGATTAGGAAAATGGCTTCTTTATTCCGGCCACTCACTAGAGTACACAAAATTTGAAACAACGTCTTATTCGGCAGGGTTGGAGTCCTTTAAACAACTTCTGTACTGCGTCCCGAAAACGGCGCTTATCCGCCTCAGCGTCACCCAAGACTTCTGTCAGGTATCTTCTCCCTTTTGATTCCCAGCTGAGCAAAGAAAAAAAAATCACGCCATATCCACGAAGTGAATGATGATGAGTGGGCGAAGCTCGATCGTTTTCATCCATGGCAGAAAGAGAATGTGTGGTCTGGAACGCGCTTATACTTCATGGTCATCAGCGTTATCGTCATCGTTATCACGTGTAGTGGGTACATTCCACTATACTGGAACGCGCTTATACTTCATCGTTATCACGTGTAGTGGGTACATTCCACTATACTGCGTCATCGTCATCTTTATCACGTGGAGTGGGTACATTCCAGTACACGAGGCTACCTACCTACCTACCTACTACTACTACGACAACTACAGAGGAGGGACAGACCCACACCCTAAGGAGCTTCTCCGCTAAAATGCCACAATGGTGGTGTCGATCACAGCGGGGATTATTGAACAAATAATCCCCCAAGAATTCGCAGCTTTGGTTACGTTTCCGAGTTGCTTGGGGAAATGTTGTATGATGGTGTCACGTGACTCCGCCAGGGCCGAAAGGGTTAAAAGGATCCGCTCTTAAAAATTTAAATAATGTTTGCGTACAGTCCGCTTTGATTTTCGACGTAGTCGATCTGAGGCTGTCAAGACTTCGACCCTGCATCAACAACCAAGCTCGTTGATGATCACCAAATATAAAAATAATAATTAGAACAACAAGTACGTTGCGAAAACTTGTAAAGCTGGTAAATTAATTCATTCCATGTGGTGTGCACATTTCTATCACCGATGGGCACTTTGTTTCCTGAACCTTCAATTCGAAAACGAATTCTGCGCAATAGGTACCTTTGCCACATTAACAGTCATGACTGAACGAAGCACCCTTTACAGGCTACTCCGCAATTTTCGCAATTTTGGTAAAAGCTCGTGAAAAAGGGCAAACATTTAACGGTCGTCATATCAGTCTCCTGCGGGAGGGCTAGTTAACAGTTTAACATGGCTTGCTCAGTCATCGAAATCAAGTAATGCGGTAATGTTTACTTCAACATATTAGGCCGACGAAATCACGATCTTTAATTTTCATCGATGGTTTGATGCATTGCGATGGCTACCGGTGATCCGCGTTTGGTGCGAAACCGTGACCTTTTATTTGATTGTTTTAAAAATTTATTCTAATCAAGAAGAAGAAATAGACATGGGCCGGGCATGTAGCACGTCGGCAGAATAACCGCTGGTCATCAAGGGTAACTGACTGGATTCCAAGAGAAGGCAAGCGTGTGAGGGGGAGACAGAAAATTAGGTGGGCAGATGAGATTAAGAGGTTTGCAGGTATAACTTGGTGACAGAAAGCACAGGAACGGGTCGATTGGCGGAACATGGGAGAGGCCTTTGCCCTGCAGTGGGCGTAGTCAGGCTGACGATAATGATGAAAATTTATTAGATTTTATTTGAACACGAAAGTGTGTTTTTGTGACGGGGCTCACCAAGGCTTTAATGACGTATTTCTGTCACGGAAGTGACGTCGAAAAGAATGTACAGGATCAGATTGGAAAGAAAAAGTTCTCTAACAGGCATCGAACCCATGACCGCTCGGTCTGCAACATCTGATGCCGGGCACGCTATCGACTGCACCACGATATTTTTTTTATTTCTTCATTAAATGCACCATGGTCACAGACTCCAGAGGCTTTACAAAACTCGCCTTTTATATCATGCTTTCCTCTCACTGTGCTCTTGGTCGGTGGGGTGGTGTCTTGGTCGGCGGTAGCGGCAGTAATTCATCATTACTGTGGCCTCCGCGATTAGCACCTCCAACGTGTGTTGCTATGCGTCCGTCTAATTCGGCATGTTTTCAATACAAAATGTGCAATTTTGTACACGCCTTAACACACCGCGAGGTGACAACGCTATCCTTATTGTCGGCCTCCCTTATACCATCCATCGAAACCAAAATAGCTCTGCTACCTGCTTCTGTTTCACCTGGCTGTAACACGGTGTTCCCAGCTTGCGTTCGTCGCGAGAAAAATCGTGGCCGGCCTACAAGGGCTACACGACGCACTTTGCGTTTCCCTCAAGTCCAACCGTCTTGTTCATTCACACTTTAACATGCCGCGAGATTTGCATTTGACGAGTATGAACTGCGCTGTATTTTATTCCGCGGCTGTCTGTTAATGCATTAGAATTTACTGTATGTTTGTTTATGTAGGCCGTGTTTCTATATTATATACCACTCACGTGGAATTTGCATTACCGCTATTTATTGTTTACATTGAGGCGCAAGTAGCTTTATAGCTCCTTCAAAGGCGATGGTGACGGAAACGGTTGTTTTGCAAACAAATATATGAAGTTGTTTCTTTGGTCAGATCTTGTCAGAGTAGCCGAATTCTTTTTTTCTGCATGCTGCCCATTTCTAGGTAATTCATCCCTAGTGACTTCAATAAATTGGCGGAATGGTCATTCGGCGCCGTTGCTGTCATATTTTTTTTTGCGAGTCACTGCTGAGGCATTGTTTTTCCCAATGTTTTTTGTACTTTGTCCAGTCAGCTATTCGCTTACGGCAGTCGCACAACGACTGATACCCTTCCGCTGCGTTCCGCGCAGATGGTATTTTGTTGTCTCGATCAAAGGGATGCTCAGATTGCCAACGAAAGCATCCAATATTCTGCTGAGAACTTATTCGTGTGTGTGCGTTCAGAAATTCTTTCAGCAGAGGTCTATTATTCCGCACCGCATAGTTTTGCAACCAACTACCCAACCCACTTCCCCTTGTACATCCTAATGTCTCGATTATTTCCTTTTTGTTAGTTGCTATAAAAAATTGCTCATGGCGTTGCTCGTTCGTGCAGAAATCTGACAAAAAAGCAAGAATATTTGTACTTTCTGTTTAGCCATTTGTTTCTTTTTTTTAGTTCAGCAGTTACGTGTCTCTTGCACTAATGCATTTTACATTGTCATAAAGTTTTTGATTTCTATTTATCACGAGATTATTTTATGCCGGAGGCCACCAAGGCTTCACTAATATCACTAATATCACTAATATCTGTAACGGAAGTGACGTCGGTAAAATGTACAAGGACAAATGAAAAAGTTTCATTCACTTGGATGGCCTGGGAATCAAACGCACGACCACTAAGTCCGCGACGGAAAGTTCCCGGTGCCATACTCACTAAGCTACCGACGCACCTGCTCGAGGATTTACAAGTGCGCCTTATCTCTCTCACACTCCGCTCTCACAGTTATCTTCATTGGTGCCGCTCTGTAACAAAACTGCACTTCCCGCAGTTTTGTTAGCTGGATATATACCAAAATTCGTAGAGCATGACATGAGTGCGCAGCTAACGTAAATGACAGGTCATGCATTGTGTATACCACAATATGCGTTTTAGTATCATGTTATATATCATGTTCTACATGCATCCGTACATGACAAACATGCGATGTATTGTGAAGTAGATGTTAAGACATGAATGACTTAATTTGCCTCAAATACAAAGTAGGCGACATATGCACCTCTTTGCTGGCTGCTTCGCACTGCATTGAGCTTGGGATCTGGCGGATTTTTTTTCTTTACACAGAACGCTGTAGATGCTTTCACTTTTCGCGTTGCCCTCGGCTTGTCAGGCGATCAGCTGCTTTTCAAGGACGTATTTCTCATCTTCCGAAGTTCACATAGCCATGACGAAAATGTTGGCCTCTATATCTTCGCCGTAGTAATTTCGAACTTTTGTGTTTGATCTTCCACTGAATTATTAGATGCTGCAAACTTCGCTGCACTCGAATGTTCCTCATTACAGCATCGGTGTGACTCTGCTGGTGGTCGAAGGGTTGTGCCGCCTTCACATGCGGTGCTCTAGAGCGCTCCGGTGGTGCACTACAAGCCTCTGCTTCATTCTAGTGCTGCTCTTTGCTGCTCGCACCTGGAACCGGAATGGCGTGTGGGCATCCAGGGAGGCCTTGTTCGAGTGGGTGAAATTAATATTCTTTTCGCCTGTAGTTCAATGCATTCAATGCATGAGGTTAACAATGCATTCTGATTATGCCAGATCAGGTATTAAGGACCTGCCGGAAAATGCAAAGATGCATTACAATTACGCCAATCTACAGAAGGACACAGGCAACTCGGACTTGGCCATCAAGCACTACAGGCTGGCAATCAAGTGAGTTCTTTGTTGCTGTAAATTTTGCTCACCGCTCCTTATATGCAGTATTTTTTCCTGTCGCGTTGTTTATTTACTATTTATTTGTTTCTTTTTTTAAGCATGAAGTGTTTTTAGCTCCCCTTGTCAGAACACATGAATTGACATTGATCGAAAAGCCAGTACCGTTACCAGGGTACACAAATCAGACAATCCGAGCCCTCAAACGAGGCATCCAGGTTTTCAAGCGAGGTAATTCGGGCATTTGAACGAGGTCATCCGGCCTAACAGCCTAAAGTTTAAAAAGTGGGGTCTCTGGTCACTAACCATTTGCACAGGACCACAATACCTACGCTAGTTGAGGCCCAAACAAATGACAAAAATATTTCTTCTTGGTATGATAACCGAGGCCTTCCCTTGTGCCGATGAACACGTTAAGTTTTTATTGTAACAGGCAATTAGGCGTAATGCAAGAGGGTGATCATTGAACTGTTCCTTCACGCAGGTTGTGGCCAAATCACGCCAGTGCTCACAATAACTTGGGCACTGTGCTGACGTCGGCGGAGGAATCTGAACATCACTTCCGGTACGCGTTGCACGCCAACCCAAACCACCCAGGGGCTCATTTTAACCTCGCCAATATCTACAGGTACGTGTGACTTTCTTACTTGTGAGCCAGTGAAACAGTGCAGTTAACATTGCCAAGGTACAGAGAACTACGTTCATGACAAAGAAAACCGTGTATTGTTAATAGTAGGGTCGCAATTAAAGCCTGAGCAACCCGACTGTGTGTATGACTCTCCATTTTGTCCGTTGTCGTCGTCCCGCCTTGCACATCAAGATATGCTTGACCTCTCCTCTTTTGTTCGAATTTGCACGGCTATCTTTGGTTCATTGTTCGCTTAAAAATCAATCTATCCTACAGTAAGCTGTTGATTCATGAAAAAAAAAAGAAATATCCTTTGATCTTTTATGAGCAGCAAGCAAGGCCAAAAGGACGTTGCAAGAGGCCTGCTGGAGCGTGCGGTAGAGCTTGATCCCGATTTCTGCGAGGCGTACTCGTCACTTGCGGCCCTCGCGGCTGAGAAAGGTGACATCACTGAAGCCGAGAAGCTGCACCAGATGGCGTTAAGCAGCGATGACCGAAATGCTGACGCCCGGAACAACTACGGAACATTCCTTCAGTCACATGGTGAGGCCGGCTTTACAGTGACTTCTAGTCCTGTATTTCATATCCAAAGTCATGCTATGTATTAAAGGTGGTATGTACTAGCCTTTTCAGCAGTTAAGTAACTAGTAACTCTTCCGGTAAACTATACCTAAGTCAAATCAGCAATACGCTTAAAAAACATGGCTGATCCCTCCGTCATGGGAATCGGTATAACACGAAAGTGAAACGCGTCTTCGCAGAAGTAGTGCTAGCGATATATGAGAGCTTGTACAATGTTTATTGGTGTTTGACAGCTATAGCACCGTTTGACGTGGACACACCCACGTTGACGCCTAGTGGCAAATCTCCATCGCGACGACTAACGCCCATGGTCATGAATTCACCGTTTTTGTAGCTGAAGTTGTCAACATGATATACCTGGACACAGCGTATCGTGAATCCAGCGCAAAGATACCAACAAGCACGTAATGAACACTGGCACTCGATATGCGTGTCTTCAAAGAGAAATGGCACGGTGTGCGCTCCTGAGTATTAAGGTAACCTACTCCTGCGCTCATTCATACACTACCACGCTGCGCTTCAACAACGCGGGAGGCAGAGGTTTGTAGCTTGAGCCGCGAGCGCGCGCAGGCGTTCTACGTCTGGCTGGTCTCTCTCTCGCTCCACCAAGACACGACATTCGCCCGTCGACATCGCTGCCTTGCGGCCGCGCTCACTGCAGCAGTTTCATTAATCGGTGCTATCGCACCCGAAGCAGACGTCGGCGAAACAACGTTGGTGCATGTGGAGGATGCACTACTCCGACAGAGAGCCGTCACACGCTAACGCGAAGCTAAAGGCGAAGAGCATAACTACATCGGCGACTCTCCGGTGCTAGCGCGGCCAATGTTTTTCACCGCTATCGAGACGCAGCTAAAGCATGGCCTCCGAGACTAATCGTTCGCTATCAGCGCTAGTAAGTGTCGTGCCGCATTACTTCTCTTCCCCGCTCACAGGCGGTGACACCGACCCGCCATGCCAACAGAGAGCACCGCGCGAGAGAGAATGTGTGAGAGATTTAAGGCGCGTTTGTAGAGAGCCTTGCAACTGCTTCGGTAAGAAACCGGGCGCCCTTCGTCGCTGGCCAAGAGTCAGAGGTTCGATTCCAGGCGGGGGGAACATTTTCATAATAACTTTTCTTTCTCATTTGGTAGCGTTAATTATATAAACGTCATATCCGTAACGAATATGCTTGGTGGACCCCGGCATAAAACACTTTCGTGTTAAAAAACCGTTACTGCAAAGTATAATAAGTTTCCCGAGCTCCGATCTCAATTATAGACGTCAAATCGATTGTATTGAGGAGGCTGGACCCGTTTCGTGATACAATATTAAGAGGTTACAATGTTATCTTGCATATCCTCCTACGTTACCAACGACATAAGGGTGATATCGCTTCAGGAAGGTGAAATAATAAAGCGTTTTGAAGTGCTGTCACATGGCAAGTGCGTCGACGCTAATTTGAAACACTGAAGCTAAGTGCGAAATCCGAATAGGGCAGAAATTAAGAGAAGATAGAACGAGGAAAAACGTTGAACGAGGAATGTCGCCGGTACTGCAACGCGTGTCGTTGGACACCAATGACACTACCTGTTCCATGATTTTCCATCTCTAGTTTACCTTGGATTCCTTGCTGGCATATTCTGCTTTTTTTCTTGCGCTTATTCAGGTGACCATATTCCCTTTTCTGTACAGGCCGTGCTCAAGAGGCCATGGAACAGTACCAACAGGCTCTCGACATCCAGCAAAACCACACCGTGGCACTCTTAAACGCAGCTAAAAGCCTTCGGAGCATGAACCTCAATATGCAGGCCGAAAGCCTCTACAAAAGGTAAGCTGCGAGATTATACCTGCAGCCGACTTTGCGGCCCGGAACTGCGTTAACTAACAAAATTCACTCGTGTTGTCACAATTTTCTGCCAGCATGACATAAGCGGTTCACCAAAAAAAAAAAACGGATATGTTGAGTAAACTTCCCAGAACGTTCTTTAGAGCATATGCGTCTAACTAATGCCCCAAAACCGTTAGGACCACGTTCAATGCCTGAAATAATTAGTTTATTACGTCGTCAATTTGACGGTCCAAGCCGCGACGGGGCTTTAATTAAGTGGGTATTCATTTAAAATATCGAAAATCAAACATTTTCAGCATAGACCGTGGTTATCGAAGGCCACTAGCTGGGTACATATTGTGGGGCGGAAAATCTGAACAGGATACCTTCTTGGAGTGTTCTTGTTCCAATGATGGCTTCCTCACTCAATGCTCCCTCGCAGTTTATTTTAACCTACCCTGGATGCGTCACTGTCGCAACTGCTTGCTGATACTCTCTATTATGTTTTAGCCTTAAAGATAGCAGTGGACGCGCCAGTACGACAGTGCTCTGGCGCTAGCGTTCGAAAGAGCGCTTCAGTTGTACTTATATAGTGCAGTAACACTGATGTTGGTTCAGCATTAAAGCTGTACTTTTGAATATAAGAGTTGCTGAGCGACTTCCACCGTCGCATGCCGTCACAGATGTCAGGGAGCAAATTTTCCAACCATGTTAACATATCCTTGTTGTTAGCCTTGGCTTCCAACAAAATCATTTTGCAACACACCTTCTGAGCGTTGTTCTTTACTGTATGTAACTGATGGCGCCGCATGGCAATTCTGAGGCTGACGCAGTTTAAAAAAACAAAAAACAAAAAAAAACAATAGCCTGGTGAATCCGTCAGAAGCAGCCTAATGAAACACAAGTTTCCGCTAAACGAACAACATATATGCAACACGTGAATTAGGCATACTAGCTGACTTTTCTCAGTTTCACTGTACATGATAAAAGTTTGTTCTTTAACGGACAGGGCCCTTGCTGTTGAGCCCGATCCACAGGTGATGGACAACCTCGCTGTGTTCTACGTCAATGGTGGCCGCCTGGATGAAGCAAGGCAGCTGTTTGAGGATATTGATCGGCGTTTCCCGGAACACCGTGAAAGCAAGGTTCACCATGTGAGTGGCGAACGGGCTGCGGAAATTTAAGTTAGGGAGTAACAATTTTTCACACTTAGTATAAGGCACCGTTGGGCAATGCAGACTGCTCCTTTTCATGTGAGAGAAGCTACAGACTAGAAACGAGAGACCATTTGTGCTTTATTTTTATCACTAGCTTACTTAGACAAGATTTTGTCCTTCCTTTTGCTATTTACCGTTAGGTGGGATGCTTGGAATAAAAAAAGATGCATAGTTTTCAAATACACATTTTAGTTCATTGCCTCTTAAAGGGGCCCTGCAACACTTTTTGAACATGGTCAGAAAACGTTGCTTAGCGGTAGTCGAGGCTCCCGAGAACACGCGAGCCAAATAGTGTAGCACAGCACGTGGTCTGGAATTTACAATAAATTCTCAAATTCAGCGGAGAATCACTTTCTGTGCTCTCTAGAAATGATGCTACATACTCAAAAATCACTGCGTCACAAGCCAGTATCACGCCATTGGCGGATTTGAGCCTTGCGTGCTCGGGAGTTACTGGGGCCGTCGCGGGAGGCCGCGACTTGTCCACGCGTGCGCGCGTGATCGCCCTGAAAAGCCGCTCGTTCGAAGAAAAAAAAAAGGAAAAGTGCTCAGCGTCACCAGGCGCGCGTAACGCACATTCTTCCTCTGTGCCATTCCTCTCTGCTTAGCTTTTGGCGCTTTCGCCGGGACGAGAGAAAGCAATTGCAGCGCACGAGAAATCTTTGTGACTTCGCTCGTACAGGACGGATTCTAAAAATTTTTGCGGCGCTCAGTTCGTAAGCCAATAAGCTCCTTTAGTAAATCCATTCCATGAGTACTTGTAAAAGCGCTATAGGGCCCCTTTGAATACAGGGAAGCTGGAAAGCCCCCCTCTGAAAGAATACTGATAAATAATAAAAGGCCGCCAGACTAGGACAATCTTGTGCAATCATAACCATATTTCGAGCGAAGTGGCCTAACTTGCACTGTGGATGCCTCCGGCGTTATACGTGCGGCCGAAAGCATTTGTGTTTGTAGCGCAACTTTCATGCAAAATCCTGTTTTAGAAAGCTACTTACGAAGCTACTAAGTGCGTAGAAGAATACCAGCCCCGCATGACCAGGATTTGGGGACATTTGCACGTAGCGCCCTCTCTTGTCGGTGACAACGGCGGCCTGCCGTAACTGAATGAGAAGTAGGCGAAAAAAATCATATCTCATGAAAAAAGCTAGTTATCGAAAACGACTCCCGGTTCTACAAAGCAGAGACTTAATTAAACATTCCGTCAAAATTACAGTGTCGCACTACAAACCGCGTGGCTTCCCAGAGTGTTTAATATTTAACAATGGATCCCATGTATTTCCAATGGGGGTGTTCAATTGTCTTGAGAAGCCACAGGTTTTGTAGTGCGATACTGAAATTTCGCCACAGTGTTCCAGTAGGTCTCTGCTGCATAGATCCCGGAGTCGTTTTTTGATAACTAACTTATTTCAAAAGATATGATTTTTTTCGCCTATTTCCCCATTCAGTTATGGCAGGATGCGGTTGCTGCCGCCGAGAGATGGCGCCACGTACGAATGTCTCCCAATCCTGGGAATGCATGCATTTAAATTAACTT
>JALIZH010021104.1:0-32908 GCA_030522465.1 Rhipicephalus appendiculatus
CACGATTTACTAAATATTTCTGGATTTTTCCAAGGCATTCGACCGGGTGTCTCATACACATTTACTCATTAAGCTCAGTTTCTTAGGTATCGGTCAAAACTTAATACGTTGGCTGGAACACTTTCTGAAAGGTCGCGTTCAATTCACTATCGCCAACAACAGCAACTCTCGATTCACTAGCGTAACATCAGGCGTTCCTCAAGGTGCAGGTTTATCCCCACTGCTGTTTTTAATCTACATCAATGACGTTCCCGCTAACATAAAATCAAAACTACGCCTTGTCGCCGATGACTGCGTTCTTTATAACCCTATTCATAACTTGGACGACATCGTAGCTCTGCAACATGATTTAGACAGTATTGCTAAATGGTGTGAACATTGGTACATGTCCATAAAACTTGTCGAAACGTAAACTGATTTCCTTCTCGCGAAAACGCACTACGATAAACCATACATACTACATCAATTCGTCCCCCGTCAGCTCAGCCGAGACTTACAAGTACTTAGGAGTGGCACTTAACCCCTTCACTATCATGGGTACCACATATTCAAACTATCTGTTCGGAGGCGTCACGCACACTTGGTTACCTACGTCGCAATCTGAAATCCGCATTCACTGACATCAAGAAACTGGCATACCTAACATATGTGCGACCGAAACTCGAGTACGCGTCATCCATTTGGCACCCTTCGCAGTCATATCTTACAGATGAAACAGAAGCAGTACAAAACCGCGCAGCGCGTTTTATATCATCCCAATATTCACCATACATTAGTATAACTGCTTGGAAACGTACCCTGTTCCTTCCAAACCTTGAATCCCGTCGCATAATCGCTCGCCTTTGTCTGCTCCATTGCTTTTTTTATCAGTCACATACAAGACATACGCTTCTTAATCCACCTGTGCGATCATCTTCGCGATTAGCTCACACATGTCCCAGTGCACGCATAAGTGGTCGTACAGCGGCGATGAATACCTCCTTCTTTCCACACACAATAACCTTGTGGAACACGCTTCCTAACGCCATTGCTTCCTGCTTAGATAGTGAAAAATTTCGCGAAGAACTAACCCGCCATTTGCTTCAAGAAAATGCGCCGACCATAGCATGTTAAGTTGTCCTTATGTACCCGATGCCACATTTGTTTGTGCTCTTTATTTTGTTTGATTTGTTACCAATTACATTTATTGTACTGTTTCGAAACCTGTGTATGCCCCCCCCCTTATGTAATGCTTTCGGGCCTTTAAGATGTAAGAAATGAAATGAAATGAGATGTTTTCATCCAAAAAAAGTCGGTATAGGGAGAAACGTGTCCCGCTCCATGCGGTTGCAGGTTACGGTGATCAACGGAAAGTAAAAGAAGAAAGATACGCGGAACGTCACAGCGACGGCGACGGCAAAAGCCCACCGAGACAGTTTCATATAATTGCTATGGCAACAATATAAAGTTGGAAGAGAGAGAGCATAACTCTTTCGTTAGCCACCACAAAAGGTCTCGTATCGTGTGAATGAAGTCCGCCGACGAACGCTTTGTTCCTGTGAGCACATCCCTCTGTATTTGCGCTGGGGTCGACGCGGTAGCACAGAGAACGCTGTTTGCGCGCAAACAGCAGCCAAGCTCCAATTACCGGGCATTTTACGAGCATTGCGGCCATTGTACACAGACCGTATAGAGTAAAGTGCGAGTTACGTTCTTAGACCTAGTGAGGGCGCTTGTTTATCTGTACGCGTGTCAGTTTGTTTATTTGCTCCTCCGGTTCGTACTTGATCAGAAGGTGTACCCGCTTGGGAGATTCCACCGACCCTATCCGTACGCTAATCACTGGGACTGCGAATAACATACTAGCTTCATTAGGCAATATTATCCGATAGAGGAAGTCTGAAAGCCACATTTGCTTACAGAGACGTAGGAATTCATAGCGTACGGTAGCACTAGTAGGATAGATGTAAAGACAAGCGTACTGTTTGAGTTGCATTTTCTTTGATAACGTACAAAACTGCGCAGAAGCAACTAAATCTGTTGTTGATATGTATATGCCAAAGCAGTAATCAATTGAGTTGGACGGAAGACATAACACTAATAACTCTTAAGGTTTTGTGTCCCGAAACCATGATTTTCTAATGAGACACGACATAGCGGACAGCTCCTAAAATTTCGCCCGCCTGGGATTATTCAAACGTTCACCTAAATCTGAGCACACGGGCCACCAACATCGCTCCTCCACTGAATAGCAGCCGTCGCGTCCACGGTTTGATCCCGCGACATGCAGGCTAGCAATCGAGCACGTTTGTTTGCAACGAAACCTTGCTGTTATAGCAGTGGATTTGTTACATTAACCCGTTATTATAGCCAGATTTTTATCTTGAACGAATAAAAGCGCGACACAAACGAGGACGAGAATAGGAAAGACAGACTACAGTGCATATTCACAAACAAACGTTTTCTATTCTAGTCCTCGTTTGTGTCGCGCTTTTATTCGTTCAAGATGGAAATACACCACCTTGCCCAATTGACAGTTCTGATGATTATAGCCAAAACGTGTCTTTAAACAACAACATTCCTCATTCGCACATTTGGAAATACTGGCAGACATTTAGCGACAGTAAGCCAACATAGGCAGCCATTTAGCCTTACACATTTTAAAAATAGCTAATAATATATCAGCATTAGCCAACACTTCGCCGGTGTCGGTAAACGTTCGCCGAGCAAGAACTGATATTGGCCTGCGTTAGCCAGTACTGGCAGCACGTCAGCGAACACAGTAGCCATGATCATGGTCAGTGACTGTTCTCGAATGGCGCACAGACGGTGTGCACGTCGGAAGCATCACTCCAACACTTCCTTTATCTACACATTCTAACAAGCGCAAAAGGAGCGGTTACACAGACATATAATGTCTCTTGTTTGTGTAACTGTTTGGTCCATATTCACAAACGAACGTTATCCTCATTTTCGGTTTCCTTATCGTGCTTCTACCCTTAACACGTTTTCTCCGAGTAGGAACAGTACGTAAGCAAGCCAAAAGATAACTGACATTGACTCTAAAATAGTGACGTCATATATGTTTACGAAGGTCCGCCGTGGCGGAGCAGGGGTTATGGTTCTCGGCTGCTGGCCTGAAGGTCACGGGTTTGATCCCGGCCGCAGCGGTGGCACTTCTATGGAGGCGGAATGGTAGAGGCCCGTGTACTGTGAGATCTCAGCGCACGTTAAAGAGCACCAGGTGGTCTAAATTTCGGAAACCCTCCATTACGGCGTCGCTCATGATAATAGCGGAGCTTAGCGACATAAAAATTTAGGTATTATTATTAATATTATTAGTAGTAGTAGTAATAGTAGTAGTAGTAGTAGTAGTAGTAGTAGTATTTGTTTATGAAGTAAATTCAGCGCACAGAACCGATAAGGAAACAAATGATAAGGCAGGATTGTGAATGAGGGCCGTCGACAAGGTCGGCTATCACTTATCACCAACCATCACAAATTGCTCAGCTAATCCTAAGCACGCAGTCGTCGCCACCGAGAAGAATACGATGCCGCTACCACGTGCCGGGCCAGACAAAAGGCCAGTGAGTCGCGCGCCTGCGTTTGCCCTACATACAATAACCACTGACGCAGTCCCCTTCGCACATGGGCCCTCATGAACAAAACAATCTCGCGCATGCGCGTCCGTCACACCACTCCACATAGCAGCGCCCCTAGATGTCACGAGAATAGCGCCATCCCACGCACTGCTTCTCACCACTTGGTACAACGCTCCATCTTTCTCTTCAATCATAGGCACGCTAGCACTCGACTACGAGGCGGCCACCGGTCTTTTCCCATCAGCGCGCACGTCTAACGCAGACGCTGACAATCGGAGTGCATCAGCGCTGCCACCAGTCTGCGAAACGGAACGAAAGAGACGACGGTGAAGAAAAAAAAAACAAGAAGGAAAAAAGTGATAGATAGATAGATAGATAGATAGATAGATAGATAGATAGATAGATAGATAGATAGATAGATAGATAGATAGATAGATAGATAGATAGATAGATAGATAGATAGATAGATAGATAGATAGATAGATAGATAGATAGATAGATAGATAGACAAAAGTGATCGCGTCTCATTTACGGGCTTACGATCTGATTGTACGGTAAAGAATGGATGGTGTGACAAGGCAGCGAAATGGTAGAGCACATGCATGTCCGACGACCAAAGTGTATATTGGCGGTGCATCAGCCGCGCAGCCTTCCAGAACATATCTTAGTTGTATCACGCATTTCTTCACTTTTGTTGTCAAGTTCTAGAGTCGCTTTTCGCTGTTTATCGATAGGCTCGATGCAACAAAAATGGATTACGCAAATATACCCGGCCATAAGGCATTGCTCAATATTAAGGACAGCCCTCGTATCCTGGAGACTTCGCGCGATGTGACGTGTCCGCACACAGGAAATTCGTAAACCTAAGTTCAGGTTTTATAAGTAGACATATGAAGGGGGGAAGAAAAAAAAAAGCAACTTGAATATAGGAGTGTAAAAAAAACGAGCGTTAAATATTTTTAATTATTTAATAATACATGTAATTACAGCGTCCTCTAGGGGCATTGTTGTTGGTGTACTTACAAAGCAAAAGTACATAATCGTTATCTAAGACAAGGTAATACGCAATACAAAACAATAAATCACACCCTACAATATGTGGCAGAACATACATGGCATTGATAGTTTCCTCTTTGGAACATAGTGAGCGCTGAGAAAACACAAAAAAAATTGTAAAAGCGACAATAAGTGTAAACATACTCTTTTTTAAGTGAGGGGAACGCTCTGTGTGTGGCGGTAACAATACTTGACGGAAGGCTATTCCATTCGAGCATCATTTTCGAAAAGAATGTATTTGCGAAAGTGGTTGTTCGACACATATAATCGCGTACTTTTAAAGAACGGTAACATCATGTCATGAAAAGTTTAAGTCAAATGAGAAACAAACACCGCCACGATGGTCTAGGTGTTATGGTGCTCCACTGCTGACCCGCGGGTCACGGGATCGAATCCCAGCGGCGACGGCTCCATTTTTGATGGATGCGAAATTCCTTGAGGCCCGTGTACGCAGATTTAGGTGCATGTTAAAGAGCCCCAGGTGGTCGAAATTTCCGCAGCCCTCCACTACAGTGTCTCTCATGATCATATCGTGGTTCTGGGACGTTCAACCCCATCACTTATTATTATTATCAAACGAGAAACAATGTAGCAAGTGAGGAATGGTAAAGGAAGGAAGGACAAATCAGTAAAAAGCGAGTAGACAAGAAAACAAAGGAAAAGAGACTTGCGGCCAGGTAAGACGACAGAGATAGATGTCAGGAAGCAATGTTGGCAGCAAAAACACGAAGACGATACGGTAAAACTGGGTGTTATTAAAGAGAAACGATCATGAACAGCCTCATGTGAAGTTGTCTCTAAAACAGTTGACAACCCTCAACTTGAGAAAGACAGAGAGGTCGAAGAATGACGAAAAATGAGCGAGAAAATAGTAATGGAGAGAAGAAAAAAGGAAAACTAACCAACCACGTACTCGGTTGGCTACCCTGAACGCGGGGAGGAGGAAAAAAAAATGCCCCCCACCTCCCCGAAGGGAATCGTGAGGAAATGCGAATGCATTTCGCGCGCGCTTCACTCCATTTATATATGGTGGTTGTGGTTCGAAGAAGGAAAAGGCGCCTAATTTCTGCAGCCCGGTCGGGAGCACGGCGCAGCGCCTGTTTTTTTTCTTTTTTATCGCTGTAGCTCCGCTGAGCTCCCGCGATGCGAGCGCCCTCACGCGCCAGAGCGCGCTCCTCCTCTCCACTTTGCTAGGGGCGAGGATAAGCGCGCGCGCCCGCAGCTGTTGCTATGGGAGAGAGAGTGAGAGCGGAGAGAAAACACCTGCCGGCGCGCGGACACCTCCTCAACCTATCCTCCTCCCTGCGGACAACGCCGGACAACGCCGGACAACGCCGCCTGACATAGCCCGACTAAGAAATGCATTCACATTTAAAAGAATAAGGCATGCGATAGAAGAAGGACGAGGGGCAGGAAAAAACCTGCTTGATCCCTCCGTCATAGGAATCGGTACAACACGAAAGCGAAACGTGTCCTTACAGAATTAGCTGTATGTTTTCTGTACGTTGATATAAGAGAGCTTGCACAATGTCTATTGGTGTTTCACAGTTACATCACTGTTTAACGTGGAAGCATCCACGTTGACGCTTGGTGGAACATTTGTATCCCGACTACTAACATCCATGATCAGTGATTAAACAAACCCTTGTGCTCACAGATGCTTGTGTAAGCTGTAGGGAGAGAGCGGAATCAGAAAAAGCGGTGTGATAGCCAGAAGAGCGTTACTGATTCGACGCCGAACTTGGGCTAAGGTCGCCTACTTGCGGAATGTTAACCACTGCCTGACCAGAGGTAAACGCAACGGGCGTCGTGTCTTCCCCGTTGGCCGGCTGCAATTTTTCGCTGGGCGAGCGTAAGTTGGGAACGCGGAGTTACGGCCGCGCGAATCAGTCGTGCGTCGCAGAACTATTTTTGGTACGGCTAGATGCTATGAGGGAGGCCGACGCGAGAGGTAAGACTTATTTCGAAATGTTAACAGCGCATAGAACGTTTATGAAGGGACGGGACAACAGAGGCAAAGAGCGCACAGTTAACAGCCACAGAAGCGGCATCACTCACAAGGGCAGAGGTGGCGACACGTAGCCATTGCTGTGCGTCACCCGTCCACCCTCACACAGAGCCGCTACCGTGCGTAAACCGCGGTGTCGGGAGTTCCCCCAAGCGTAGATGCCCTGTATGACCGAGCGCCTGGCCGAGCATCGCTTGTACCCGCTTGACCGGTGGGTGCCCGACGGTGGGGTTTGAACCCGCCACCTCCCGCAGCCGAGCCGGACGCCCCTAACCAGGCGCAGCGCTCTTTGCCTCTGTTGTCTCGTCCCTTCCTAAACGTTCTATACGATGTTAACATTTCGAAATGAATCCACACCAACTTGCCTAAGCGCCAACCCTTAAAGCTAGAGGTAAGGTGGCAATCTGGCATTGTGTTAATGCATCGACAAAATTGAACTTTTCTTATTCGAAACGCGCCGAATGGGACGGACGCGTGGAAACGACGCTTTGAAGGAACGAATCTTGGTTTTCACGGTCATTATGCATTAGTTCACTTTAGCAAGAGCACGGCGAGATGACAGCGGTAGATACAAAAGACGCGTTTGTATAGCCTACAGAGTATGTGGCCGTGGCGCCGTGCATAGCGTGCCCGGCATCTTTTGTCGCGGACCAAGAGGTCACAGGTTCGAACACGTCTAGAACACGTCGTTGGCTCTGCTAGTATGTGCATAGGCACAGAATGTGCTCAATTGTCTCCCCAAAGCAGCATAAATTGCCCGCCACACTCTTGGCCATTTCACTGAAAAGAAGTAACCTTTCGTAAATGCCATCACACCTGATTGTTCCCTGTCGGGGAGCTAGCTTGCATAGAACGGTTGAAAATTTTCGACTAAAACACTTAAAGCCGATGTACGATCCGTTTTTGCCGGAAAAAAAGCACTGACCATCAAGTGGCCTTAAGCTGACTCTTTATTGCGCCTAATGAAAAGCGTATTACAGAGCGCCTAATAAAAACAGTAGCTAACCATTCTTCCGCGTACTCCTCGTTTCCTTTGGTGTGTATTCATTTGTCTAGATTTCATCTTATCGTGGGCATCCCAGCTCGACAGAGATGCGGCACTAAAGCAAGACACCGGCCACTGATAAAGAAATTATCTCTACTGAAAAGCGTCGACAGGACGGAACATTATCGTCACCGGCTCCAGTGCATGGCCACTCACATAGCTAGAGAAGCTCTCTTCTCCCACCTGCACAGCTTGCAGAGAAGAGCTCGATTCAGGACAGCAATAACCTCCCCGCATGTCCGATAGCGAGTACGGTAATTGGGTTAGCCTATGGGCAGACAAAGTGAACGCTCACCCGTCTGTAAGTGGCCCCTAAAAGACGTTGTTCCTAATGAACAGAAGGCCTAGCGTATAAGACAGCAGATAACCACTATGTTGGACATTTTCCGATAGAGCTGTCTGTGGGCCAAATAAGCTGCAGCAGCCTGGTAATCGCGTTCTGTAAAGGCGGATTCACACCGGCGACTAGCACCGGTCGCGCGACCATTTGCGACTGGCGACCAAAAAAGCGACTGAAAGCGACCGATGTTCACACCGGCAGAGGCTGCATGCGAGCGACCGGAAGTCGCAAACCCAGAAAGTCACGTCCGGATATCGTTATCAGTGAGCCAAGGGAGCGCAATAAAAAAGAAAAGAAAAAGCGACGAGCCCGGTTGCAAACAAATGCTGACGTCAATTCTGGGCTTCATTGATTGGTTCCAACCGTCCTGCGACTGCAGTCGCGCGACTGAAAAGTCGCTCAGCGAGCGACTGAGCAAAAGCAGTCGCTTTGCGACAGAAGCGACTGTTTGCGACTGTTTGCGACCAGTCGCAAAGCGACTAACTTGGTCGCGCGACCGGTGCTAGTCGCCGGTGTGAAGCAGCCTTAAGAGTGGAAGCGTTAACAGGACTGAGATGCTACGACGCGTCTTTCGAATGTGCCAATTGCGATATCTGCGGTGGCTTTGACGTCATCGACGATGTGTACTAAGCTGTACGGGGTCGGTGTTCGAAGACAAGCTTGCTATTACGTTTTGCTGTCAAGCGAGTCAATGCGGTCACCGACTTCCCTTTTCCAGTGACACTGCCTTAATCTAACCTTTTCAGTCTTCGTCGTCGTCGTCGTCGTCGTAGTAGTAGTAGTAGTAGTAGTAGTAGTAGTAGTAGTAGTAGTAGTAGTACTAGTAGTCAGGCAGGTCACATACCCAGTGGCGAAAGTGATGAAAGAGAAATAAAACGAAATGACCTCGGGGTTATGATGATAATGATCATGACTTTTGTACCAAAAGTGATTACCATCCGCACTATACTTATAGCTTCACTGTTCGACCGTTTTGACGCCGTGTAACTGGCTGTTCTTTCTCTCTCTTTTTTTTCCTTTTTTTGTTACGCGAGTGCTATTTTGTAACTAGGCGTGCCTCCAGTCCATCTGCCATTTCATTCACTTAGAACGCGTTTCGAACTGGACCGATCCTTGAGATTGCGCAAAAACACCGAATGTTCACGGGTGGCCTGGCTTACCGTAGTTATTCGCATACTAGCAGCGCCTGACCAACCGTATACACTCGTACATAACAGGAATTATCACGACTCACTAGTGTCGATCATTGTTGCCCGAGTTAAAGCTAATGTGCATTAGTGTTGGCGATTGTCCACTGTTGTCAGGTAATGTTGGCTAAATGACTGCTCCATTACTGTTGTTTAAACAACTATAGGTGCTCGCACACGTCCAGCACTCAGAGGTAAAGAAAGTATAAAACAACGTCATAGTTTCGCTGCGAGGGCGAAGCAATGATTGCGATAGCAACAAATGTCAAAGTCATGCGAAGAATGGCAAGCAGCTTGAAACTTGAAGTGCCTGCTCAAGCACAAAGGACACACGAAAGGAAGACGCACAGGACGAGCGCGAATTAACATCACAGCTCGACACTTCATGTGCGCTGCTCAAACAGAAAGAAGGATGCATGAACTGAACGCACACGTATACACAGGACGAGCGCGAACTAATAACTGTCACACTTGTTACTTCTTTGTGTTTCAGGCGCGCTCCTTTCGCAAAACGCAGCTGCTGCAGCGAGCGAAGTGGCCTTCGTATGTTCTGTAACTTCAACGCAAAACTTTCCGTTGAAAGCACAGCACCTGCAAACTATCCCCATCACGAGATAAGTGCCCGCGCACGGGCGTACTTGCCCTGTGGGGCAACGTACATGTGTTAGAGGAGCGCGCGCCTCTAAATCACGCACTTCGAGCAATCTCGTTGGTAATGCAGAGAACACGTCGTAATGCCCCCCGAGCTCTGCGTACCGCCCACGGAACAAGGTGAATATAAATAGCTCGCCGGTAGTATGCTGATCGACGTAAGTACGCTCCGTCGCCGAGCCGTCTAACACTTTATTCGAGCGTCTGGCGACCTTTTTCTTTAATTTTTTTATCGTCTCGCCGAGAACCACAGTTCTGTTGGTTCCTTTTAAGTGCGGAGCGCCTAAGGGGCCCAGTTTGTCGTCCACCCATGCAACTCGTGCGGGGTGATACCGCTCACAGTAAAGTGCTCAATACAGTTTAAAACAGACTGACCAGCGCGAAACGACGGCAACACTTCAGAACCAACTCGTTCAAGCAGCAGGTTTTGCTCATTACAGGTCATATCAATGCTAGCATTGCTCAAAACTGGGTCAATATGAATGACGAATTGTAATATAATATAATTAACATAAATAACTACGAAGTAATCGCAACAATTATTTAAAGTTGGTAAAGATCTTTCAGAATCCTGCGGCTGACTCCGGGGACGCGCAAGAGTGGACGCCACCGCCACGCCGAGCGATCAAATGTCCCTCCCTACGCTTCACCGGCTACGTCTGAAGTGCACGGGAAACAAGCACTGATGATTAGGCAAGCTGGTGATTTATGATGACGTATTGCTATACCGCCGATCATTTTGAGCTTGAAGGAAAGAACGTCATGGAACTCAATGCAGACGACGCCTATCTATCTACTGTAACAAACAGGAAGACGATAAAGCGCCACAAAATATAGCGCATATGTCATGTACCGAATTTTCAAATCTTCCTAACAAGATTCTACTCATGCCGGAGTAACCCTACAAGCTTACTTCAAACATCGCCTTTATTGACGCTTTGGTAAATAAAGCAGTGGGAACTTTATGAATGGGAATTTCTGTGTGCCAGTGCTGCGCACTTCCTCATGTTTCGCAGTAGTGTAGTAGCCATGCGTTTTTTATTTCCTCTTATATTTCCGACAACTCCCATCAATCTGCAGCGTCCTGTACACAGTTGAGCACGTGCACGCTCAACGCTGCTGTCTCATTGGTCGCAGCTTCCTCGGTGGCCTGTGCACGCTCGCGGCACGCGCTTGAAAAAATCATGCATGCTTAAAAAATTTATGAATTCACTAGAGGCTTGCATTCCGATAGGGAGTAATGCATCATGACAGCTTGAGAGCAGCCCCCCTCTCTTTCTAACACCCACACGCTGAAGAAGAAAGTGCATGTTTTTGTACAACCAGGACTTTTCCCTCTCGACAGTGGGGTCGAATGGTGTCTCACGCTAGCGGGGCTGCTCGAAATTTCTCTTTGAGACAAGCCGCACGCTTTTGATTTTTTTTCAACGCGGAATTCTAGCATTCAACATTTGCGCACGAAAGAGCCTAACTCGAGAAATTCGGGGGACACACGCACACAGTAACACAACCAAGAGCGAACAAACAAATAAAGAACATAAAGCAAATCAACAAGAAAAACGACAAGAACTTCTGCGGCACGAGAAGTCGAAAGCAAGCAAAGAAAAAGAAATGTCCGAACAAAGCAAAAGGAATATTCCAACAGACAAGTACTTCGGCAGGCTCGAAGAATTGAAAAATTTTGGAGCAATGCAGCCTTCTTTGTTTGCTCTTTTTTCCCATTTGAATTGTTTGTTTGGTTAGGTTTCCTAATAAACTGTTCGTTCACTCCTTTAAAAGTAGTGATTTCTTTATTCATCCATTTCGTTGCCGTACAACGAAGAGAAATGTTGAGTCTAGCCACACCAACAGATTTGTTTAGAACTGAAGAAACAAGGACACGAACAAAGAAGCAGATAAGAAAATCAGCAGCGCCTGAAAAATATATAATAACTAACAATACTAACAATAAATACAGACGAAATGACATTCAAACAAAAGCTGCACCCCTTGGTAAATGCCGCCGCGCCAATTCTGTTTTGCATAAGGAATGCGTCGACTCTTCAAGGCATCTGCCATGATGGAACGCTGAAGGCCTCGCTGAAAAGTCTCGAATCCGTTTTCTGCACGAATTTTCTACATATGCTCGTGAGGAAGCAACTCGAAACATACCGTCATGTTTTTTTTGTTTTTTTTTGTTTGTTTTTTTTAGCTCAGCTTGAATTGTTGGAACGACGGCGGGAGAAGTCTGTGCATCTGATTCTTAAGGACGTGCCAGCGTGCTGCCTTTATTTTTTTTATTATTTTATTACAGCGCAACCTTTTTTTTTTTGTGTAGGTCTACAAGGAAAAACGGAAGCCGCTGCGCCATAGCTTGACAGTGTCACAAGGAAGAGTCGGTGCGGAAAGAAAGTAGGCGACTAGAGCGGCGGTGACAACAATAGTATATGGCCTTTCACGAGCCAAAATCAAGGCGATCATTAAGGCCGTCGTAAGGGAGGACTTCAGAAACTCTTAACATCTCGTGTTTTTTAAGCACTGGCACAGCACAGTACACGGACCTCTAGGATTTCGCCTCCATCGAAATGCGACTGCCTCGGCCAGGATGGGACAGGTGACTTTTGGGTCAGCAGCCGAGCACCGTAACCGCTTTACAACGGATGCGGACTAACCGGTCAAGCAACTGCCTCATACAGAGGGTGCAGAAAGAAAATAGACAATCACGGTTGCTCCAGCGATGGCACCTCGTTACATAGTTGGCGCCGAAAAGAAAATAGGCCACTAGTGAGGCCACAACAAGTAACCATCCGCATTACAGTTGAGCCAACAAGGAACTACATCACGGAGTCAGCTTACGAAAGAGCTGAACGGTGCAGTAGCTAAAGGAAGTAAGGTGCTGTAGCTGCAGCAAGCGCACAAAGAAATTAGGCCCCCCTGTCAATTGATGCAACGAGTAACCATACCATTAAGCCTAGCCGTGGCTAATGAGTGCTGACGTGGGATAGTGTTGGTTAAAGTTTGACTTCAGCCACCTGGTTTTGGCTTATAATAAGTATATTATGGCTAATGTTGGATATTGATCTGGATATGTTGACGAAGTTTTCAAATCATAAATAATTCTCAAACGCCATGTAACAATATCGCGGCTGAAGACGCCTGCTTGACCATACTTTCTTCCTTCCATTTTTCATTTCCTACATGTGTACTATAGAAATCAATTTCGCACTACAGCGTCGGCCATGAAGGCATAAATAAAATCAGTTTGATTTTTACATGAATAAGTGATTACGTACCAACAATCTTAAGTTCAAATGCTTTAAAATAAGTTATTTTATTATTATATCTTATTACGGGCGATTTGTAACGAAGGCGATGATCATCTTGTCAAGTAATCCATGCGTGGTGGTCAAAAATTGAAGGACACTTTGTATATTCCAAAGTGTGTTCGGCGAAAGCGTGTGGCCATTCCACTGACGGAAAGACGGTCATCCGGACGGACGGACATCTGGACGGTCGGACGGACGGACAGACATCCGGACGGACGGACAGACAGACAGACAGACAGACAGACAGACAGCCGGACGGACGGACGGACAGATGGACATCCGGACGGACGGACGGACGGACAGACGGACATCCGGATGGACGGACGCACAGACGGACATCCGGACGGACGGACAGACGGACATCCGGACGGACGGACGGATGGGCGGACGGACAGACAGACATCCGGACGGACAGACTGACATCCGGACGGACAGACTGACATCCGGACGGACCGACGGACGGACATCTGGGCGGACGGACATCCGGACGGACGGACGGACAGACAGACAGACGGACGGACGGACGGACAGACCGACATCCGGACGGACGGACGGACAGACTGACATCCGGACGGACGGACGGGCGGACGGACATCTGGACGGACGGACGGACGGTCATCCGGACGGACGAACGGATGGACAGACGGACATCCGGACGGACGGACGGGCGGACGGACATCTGGACGGACGGACATCCGGACGGACGGACGGACAGACAGACGGACGGACAAACGGACATCCGGACGGACATCCGGACGGACAGACTGACATCCGGACGGACGGACGGACTGGACATCCGGACGGACGGACGGACTGACATCCGGGCGGACGGACAGACGGACATCCGGACAGACGGACGGACATCCGGACGGACGGATGGACATCCGGACGGACGGACGGAAATCCGGACGGACTGACGGACGGACGGACGGACATCTGGACATCCAGACGGACGGACAGACGGACGGACATCCGGACGGACGGACGGACAGACATCCGGACGGACGGACGGACGGACAGACAGACGGACATCCGGATGGACAGACGGATATCCGGACGGACGGACAGACGGACATCCGGACGGACGGACGGACCGGCGGATGGACATCTGGACGGACGGACGGACGGACAGACGGACATCCGGACGGACAGACGGACATCCGGACGGACGGACGGACAGACGGACATCCGGACGGACGGACATCCGGACGGACATCCGGACGGACGGATATCCGGACGGACATCCGGACCGACGGACGGACATCCGGACGGACGGACAGACAGACGGACATCCGGATGGACAGACGGACATCCGGACGGACGGACCGGCGGACGGACATCTGGACGGACAGACAGACAGACGGACATCCGGACGGACGGACGGACATCCGGACGGACGGACAGACGGACGGACAGAGGGACATCCGGACGGACGGACAGAGGGACATCCGGACAGACGGATGGACATCCGGACGAACGGACAGACAGACGTACGGACGGATGGATGGACGGAAATCCGGACGGACGGACGGACATGCGCACGGACGGGCGGACATCCGGACATCCGGCGGACGGACAGACGGACATCCGGACGGACGGACGCCGGACGGACACCGGACGGACGTGAGCATCAGACATTAAAGGCTTTCGCCTTAAAAATTGGGGGACCCTTAAACTTCGCCTTTAAGAGTTGAACGCGATAGCGATATCCCGTCCCTACTGCGTACTTCAATCACTTAGTGCATACTATGTAATGGGTAGTATGGTTTGTGGGTTTCGGGCTTGCTGCGTCCCGTCCGTAGTTAAAGCAAGGACGACGGAAGCTTCAGGTCAAAACAAACAACAACAATTTATTAAACTAAACGCGCCATACGGCAGGGTCCGGCCAGGAACTCTCGGCGACCACGGTTCACGGCCAGCACCAACCGGCCAGCGCGGGTGGCAGCATCCGTCCCATCTCGGCAGTCAAGTCACCTCTCTCCTGGGCAGCGCGCAGGCTGCCGCTTTTGAAGAGCGCAGGTGGGCCACGCGCACCGCCACTGCGCAACACGTGGCGCTATCTCTGGATAGCCGGTGCGCGTGGTTCCCACACATCCCCCCCTTAAGAAGGCGTGGTGGGGACCGGAGGACGGCTCCTAATGTCCGGCCACTGGGACCCTATAGCATAGTGAGGACAAAGAAAAACCAATAAACTTTTTGCCTCACGCCACCAATCCCGCGCAGGACAACGAGGCGAACGGCACATCAGTGTATTTTGGAGGGGAAAAAGAAGCAAGCACAGGTGAAGAAAAATGCGTCATCTTCCCGAAACCCTCTTTTTTACCAAGGACGCAGGTCATACCACTTGCTTGACGGTGCCGGTGTCTGGGTGGCCAAGCTCTGGTGAGGGATGTCTGGATCCAGAGCAGCTGCATCTTGTAGTGCATAAAAAGCTTTTAGATCGGAGACATGAATAGGGCCACACACTTGATTAGTCAAGCAATCTGTCAACATGTACGACAGCCTGGATTTCTGGGTGATTTTATATGGTCCGTCCCGCCTGTTTGCTAGGGAAGCTGCAAACCCTTTCGAGGCGTCGCTGAGGGGGTGTGTCCGTTTCAACACCAGGTCCCCAACATCAAAGCTAATGTTCTGCCGACGCTTATCATATTGCCCTGTCTGCTCCATGCGCGATACATCCAGGTGCTGTCTGGCTTGTTGTACAGCGTGGGTCAGTCTATGCCTCAAGTCACCTGCAAACTTTGCATAAGGTCTCGGAGAAGCGTTCGCACATGTCAAAGCACTGTCCTGCGGGAGACTCATTTCTTTGCCCAGATTAAGTTGCGCAGGAGTGAACCCTGTTGAGCGATTCACTGTCGTTCTAGTTGCAAACGCAATTTCTGCCAGTTTCAGATCCCAGTCTTTGTGACGCTGAGTATGATCGACAAGCATAGATTTGAGATTTCGGTTTACCCTTTCCGTGATGCTTGCTTGCGGGTGATAGACAGACGTGCGCTTGTGACGAATTGCCAGGGCGTCACAGGAATCCGTGAACACCTTGCTGGTGAAGTACGTCGCGTTGTCCGTTATCAGCTGCGCAGGGAACCCGAACCTCGTGAAGGTTTCGAGAAGGCAGTCCCACACGTTCTGCGAAGTGAGCTTGCGCAAAGGAAACAATTCTACCCATTTTCGTGAAATGGTCAGTCACCACAAGGAGATACTGATTTCGCCGCGGGCTCATGGGAAACGGACCCATTACGTCACACGCTACTATTTGCCATGGCGACGTACTCTCAACTGACTGCATTGTTCCTAGTGGTAAGCCACCACGTGGTTTCGACTTTTGACAAACAGAACAGGAACGCGTGTAGCGTAATACATCCTGTTTCATGCCTGGCCATGTTACCGTACGACACAGTTTCTCGTTCGTTTTCTGCCCTGAAGAGTGACCAGCTAAAGCACTGTCATGGTAGTACGCTATGAAAGATTTGCGAAGTTTGCGAGGGATAACAACTAGAAACGGCGATTCCACATTACCATCGTCAACCTGGGGAAAGTACCGGAACAGGAGGCCTCCTTCTCCGAGCAGGTAGCAGTCAGTTTCCTCGTCGCTTCCTGTGTCAGCTGGATCACGAGTCGCCAGCTTTTCTGACACTTTACGACAGAGGCCATCGCTCTGTTGTGCTGCAAAAAGCTCCTGTTTAATCACCAACGTACCCCAACGGGACTGCATGGTTTCAGGTTGTGTCGTGACCACACACACTGTTTCCGGCTCGACCTGGGTTTCAATAGACAACGGCGCACGTGAAAGTGCGTCAGCAACTGTGTTAGTGCTACCTTTCTTGTACTCAATGACGTAGTCGTAGCGCTGCAAGGTCAGCGCCCACCGGGCCAATCGGCCAGAAGGATTAGGTAACCGTTTCAGCCAAGACAGCGCTTGATGATCAGTCTGAATAGCAAACTGAGTCCCATCCAAAAACATGTCGAACTTCTTTAATGCAAAAATGATGGCCAGGAATTCCTTCTCTGTTACCGAGTAGTTGCGTTCCGCACCGGTCAAAGTGTGGCTTGCGAAAGCAACGGGCCTCAGAGCGCCTGCGCATTCCTGTAACAGCACTGCGCCAAGGCCACAATCGCTGGCATCGGTCTGTAACACAAAATGCTTGTTAAGATCTCGCAGCTGAAGGGAGGCGTTACAGGTAATCGCTTTCAAAAGCATGTCGAAAGCTGTTTGTTGCTCACTGCTCCAGAGCCATGTCGCGCCTTTCTTCAGCAGCTGGGTTAGTGGTCGAGAGATGTCTGCGCACTGTGCAATGAAAGCACGATAAAAAGCAATCATTCCTAGAAACCTTTGCAAACTTTTAGTATTTCGTGGCGGAGGAAAGTCCGCAATTGTTCGGAGCTTATCTGGGTTTGGTTTTAGTACACCATTGTTGACAACAAACCCAAGCAGGTTGATCCTGTTAGTGGCGAGCTGCAGTTTACCGGGATGAATTGTTAGACCGGCTGCTGACATGCGCTGTAGAACCGTATGCAAGTGTTGAAGGTGCTCTTCAAACGTGCGCGAAAACACCGTCACATCATCAAGATACCAAAGTGCATAATTAAACTTTGCATCACCCAAGACCATATCCATCATGCGCTGATAGGAACTTGGGCTATTGGAAAGACCAAAAGGCATGCGCACAAACTCAAACAAGCCTCTATGGCATGTGAATGCCGTTTTTGGGACATCATCAGGGTGAACCTCGATTTGCAGATACCCACGAGAGCAGTCGATAGTGGTGAAGAACTTTGCGTTTCCCAGCGCATAGGTTATGCTCGATATGGCCAGCAAAGGGTAGGAATCTCTCACCGTGACCGCGTTGAGCTTGCGATAGTCCACAGAAAGACGTGCAGTACCGTCTTTCTTTGGTGCCAGCACCACCGGGAAGGCCCATGGACTCTCGGAGGGTCGTACAGCTCCCATGTCAATCATCTCGTCCAAGGCTCTATCCAGAAGGGCTCGCTTGTGCTGGCTCAGCGGTCTCGGGTTACACCGCCAAGGCTGGGCGTCGCCAGTATTGATGCGATGAACTAGAACATCAGTCTTACCAGGACGCTCTGTGAACATTTCCGAGAACGGTGTCTGCACGGCCTCCAGCTGGTTCCGCTGGTGGTTTGCTCCCTTGAAGTCGCTGAGGGATTGAATGACTGCTGACGGCAGCGTGGTGTACATGGCTGCCACGCCTTCCGTGTTTCCTGGTATAGGCATGGAGTCTGCTTTCTCCGCAAAGGGTGTTGTCTCTGACTGTCCATGAAGGCGGTAGCCTTTTTGCGGAAATTCGAGCATGAACCCCTCGTCTGCAAGAAAATCTCGGCCAAAGAAGCATTGGCTCTGATAGGCCAGGCAAACAAACAAATCGCTGGCGCTTCGTTTTCCCGTTAAAACTTATCCGTAAGCGAACACAAGCTTCGGCGTTTGATACGTGGTTTGATTCCATTCGCAACTGAACATTTGCGTTACGAAGCTTCAACTTTTTAGCGTTACACTGTTCCAGCAACGCGTCACCGATTAAAGAGATTCCTGAACCAGAATCAAGGAGTGCAGGTACGATAATGCCCAGCGCTTTAACATTCATCGTCGGTTCTGGAGACTGCACCTGTGCTATGCGGCAAACGGAGGGAACGATGACTGACTCACCAGCTTGTTGTTCCTCGTCTGCACGTACCGGACAGCGTTCCATGCTCCTGGCATTGATGGCCGTGGGCTGCGACACACTGCCAGTGTTTAATGCCGCCGGCCGAAGCAGTTTCCCGAACGTCCTGCATTAGCGCTGCGGCGCGCAAAGCACTGCCGCCTGACATGACCAGTTTGACCGCACTGGTAGCATACGACTTGCGCATGTCTGCGTTGGCCCTTCGGCGGAGTGGCCCCCGGTGTTACCCATAACAGGAGCACCTGTCGCAGTCGGCTCGCGCAGGACTTGTGAACCCGGCGTGTCGGGACTGGGGGGTCCGACCGACTATGCTCTTGTACGGCTCGAGTAAGGAGCGAGCGCTCTGCACTATGACGCTGATCCGCGGACACTTGCTCCCAGGAACAGCTGACCCCTGATACGGTATTGAATGGGGCCCCGCGCTGCCCTTGCTCATACGCGAAGGGGTCCAGGGAGCGGGAGGAGACAGCCGTGAGTGCGCCTGGGCTCGTCAGGTCGCATGAGGGACTGGCAACGGGGGAGCGCCAAGCCAGTGACGACTCAAGAGCAGATTGCGGCGCTGGCGGCGGAGCGTAAGTGCTCTCGGCTAATAGGGCGTCTTGTACACCGCGGGCCTCCCGTGCGAGATGCTCAAGGGTTTCGAATGCGCGCCCGTAAAGAAATGGCCTGAATCTGGGATGACTCTGTCGAATGACCCGAGCTACTTTGTCCCTTTCCGCAGCAGTCGGCGCTGCTCGGCGATGCAGTTCCTGCATCGTCCGGACGTACTCGAGCAAACTTTCGTCCGGATGCTGGGTTCTCAATTCGAGCTCACGCTGGACTCGGAGCTCGTACCCAGGGGGCAGAAATTCCTCTCGGAAGCGCTTTTCAAATTCTGCCCAAGTGGTGAAAGGCGACTGTAGCCTCCACCACCGTCCTGCGGCATCCCGTAAAGCCAACGGCAGGATTCGAACCATCACGTACGCTTCCGAGGCGCCAGTAGCTCTGACATAGCTATCTACTTCATCAAGGAAGTCAGCCACTGATTTCGGGTCGTCGTAGCCCGTAAACGTGTGGGTAGCTCGACGCGAGGTCGGAGCTGTGGGTCGCTTACCTTCTTTGGCTCCACGGCCAGACTGCTCACGTGGTCCATTACCGTGTTGCACAACTCAGCGACACGCTGAAATGTGTGCAGCTGCTGTGCCAGCAGCTCGTCAGCCGGCTGGGGAGATGAATCCTCCTTGCTGCCGGTAGGCAAGCTCGTCCCGGATCGCAGCTCCTTTCCGTCTGCCTGCGCCATTGGAAGAAAAGAAATCCGCGCAACAAAAGAACACACGCGAGAACGCGCTACACGAAAGCTTCTCGAACAAAAGAAAGGACCGGACCTACGTCCACCGTGCTATTCCTACAGGCGGGAGCAAAAACCACGTTGGGCGCCAACTGTGGGTTTCGGGTTTGCTGCGTCCCGTCCGTAGTTAAAGCAAGGACGACGGAGGCTTCAGGTCAAAACAAACAACAACAATTTATTAAACTAAACGCGCCATACGGCAGGGTCCGGCCAGGAACTCTCGGCGACCACGGTTCACGGCCAGCAGCAACCGGCCAGCGCGGGTGGCAGCATCCGTCCATCTCGGCAGCCAGGTCACCTCTCTCCTGGGCAGCGCGCAGGCTGCCGCTTTTGAAGAGTGCAGGTGGGCCACGCGCACCGCCACTGCGCAACACGTGGCGCTGTCTCTGGATAGCCGGTGCGCGTGGTTCCCACACAGGTTTAAACCAGGAGAAATTATGAGCGGCAAATGTGGGAAATGTTTTCGAACTTGCTATACACCCACTACGTGGTGTTAAGGGAATACGCGCAGTAAGTTGTGTGCCGTTTGTAATGGGTGGCTGGCTTTAAACTATGGAATCGTTATGATAGTCACATATTCTGACGCCCGATGGCAATTTACGCTTGTACCACGCAATATTCCTGGGATATTACATGTTATATTGCGACGCCTATATAAAGGACGCTTGCGTGTGCGAAGCATGCGAGTTATTTTCACTGCATTTCCAAGCAGAGGAAATTATTTTCACAGTATATCCAAGCAGAGGCATGGTTCCGAACGGTCGTGTTTTTGATGTTCTCCGCGCCAATGGAATCGTCGGCTTCTAGCCGAGGTACTGCTCAGGCTGCTGCCAGCAGTAATGAATACCGCACCGTACTTCCACGTCTGCCAACCGGTAAGCTCGTCACGGACTCTGTATTTCTTCACGCTGATTTAGCCGGCCGCCCCTACCGGGTCCAGGACTTTAGAGACGCTCTACGGAATGCTATTGACCTCAAGGAGATAAGTTCAATTGGACAGTTCCAAATGTCACATGTCTGGATGGTCACTTGCAAGTCGGCGTTAGCGAAGGCCAAACTCGTTGCACTGAGTGAAGTGATGGTTAAAAACCGCCGCTGCATCGTCATAGACCCGGAGCCAGCAGATGTCAAGATGAAGCTCCTGTGGCTTCTAGAACGATTGGAAGACATCTATATACGTGAAGCACTTCAACCTTTTGGCAAAGTGACAACAGTAAGCAGAGAAAGTTGGCGTGTCGCGGACATGGAGGACATGAAGACCCTTAATCGTGACGTTGTGCTCTCGTTAGCCGATGGCGTCACTGTTGCGGATATTCCCCACGTGCTTACTGTCTGCGGCATACAGAGTCTTCTGTTGATCCCTGGGCGACCACCTCTGTGCCTCCGTTGCAACAGAGTTGGCCACATACGTCGGCACTGCAGGACACCTCGTTGTGACAACTGTCGCCGTTTCGGACATTCTGCGGATGAATGTGTAGTGTCTTATGCCGATAAGCTAAGGCACCGCACCTGGCCTCAAGAGGATGCCGTGAAAGAGCACATAATGAATGCTACAGAGGTTCTTGATGCAAAAGGCGACCATCCAGCCGTTAACGCTGTGGACACAAGCACAATGATTGCGTCAGTACCAGCAAACGAGTCAACAACCAGCGTCGTGTCATCCGAGAGGTGCGAGGCAGCTGCGTGCCGGAGTGAAGCGCAGCCACTACGTGCTGATGTGGCGTCTCTGGAGGTCAAGCCAGCTAACAAGGACGTCACGGCAGATGCTGTCATCGCTACTAGCAGTTTTCCTGACCAACAACAGAGTCAAGGTAATGCTCCAGTTCCTGCTTTCGAGGTTTCCACTCATATGGACACAACAGTTCCCAAACGCCCCGCCTCCCACGCATCTGTGTCCTCTGAGGAAAACGACATAAGTGCTCCAAAACAATCACGTCGGCGACCACCCAAACACAAAGAAAAGCATCGACGATCACGATCCAGGCGGCCTGGTGATAGTGCAAGGGAGGTTTCTCCCACGCCCTCCACGCCTGACAGTTTGGAATAGAAAATTGGTTTGTAGTCATCATGGCGTCCATGCAGCTCAGCTTCGCGACATTAAATTTACGAGGGCTTAGGTCTCGGCAGAAACAATTGCAACTTCGTCGGCTGCTTACCAGCAAGCGTTTAGACTTTGTCGCAGTACAGGAGACAAAGCTTGAGAGTGATGACGACACTGAAAGGGCCCTAAGGCTCTTTCAGCATGATTGTAATATATGTGTGTCACACTCTGTTGGTTTGTCGGCAGGTTGTCTTTTGTTACTGAAGAACAATCTCCCTTATTCCGCTTTAAGCTATCAGGTAGACTTTGAAGGGCGGTTTATAAGTTGTGATTTTGTGCTGCATGGTGTTCCATGGCGTTTGGTGAATGTTTACGCATTTAATGACACAGGTAGACGCGTTACTTTTTTTGAAAGCATAGCCCCCTTGCTAGATTGCGATAGGCAGACAGTGCTTATGGGTGACTTCAACTGTGTTTGTGATGATAATGACCGTGTAGGGCAAAGTTCACGCAGAGACAAGAGTGGTGAAGTGTTATCTGAGATCACTGAAATTGCTGGACTTGTCGACATCGGAACCTCACACAGAGGGAGCTGTTCGTACACGCACATTCAAGGGAGTTCTCATGCACGTTTGGATAGAATTTGTCTCTTCTACAACTCTTTCTCCTGGGTGGTCATGTGTTGCTGAACCGGTATCGTTTTCAGACCACTGCATCGTCATCGCTCGACTAGGTAAAAATTCCAATGTAAAGTTCCGTCCCCGTTGGGCTCTTTGGAAGCTTAATTCCACGCTTTTAGGGGATAAAGAATTTACTAGTCGTGTGTGTAACGCTTTGACCGCTTGTTTTAGCACTCATTTACCTTTATTTGCTGCTTGGGAGATGTTCAAGCAAGAAGTGCGTGCTCTCGCTATAGAACGAAGTTCTGTAAAGTCATTCTATAGGAAAAACGAAGAAAAGACGTTAGTAAATAGCCTCAGAAGCCTTTATGAGATAGAGTGCGAAATACCTGGTTCGTGTGTTGAAGAAATTGCTAGTATTAAATGTGAACTTCAAAAGTATAATGCAGAACGCTACAGAGGTGCCCATATTCGCTCGCGCAATACTCGAGCTCTAAATTCCGAAAAGCCAAACCGTCAGGCTCTGCTCGAAGAGCATCGTCATGCAATGTCGAGAACAATATGGGAAGTATACTCCAATGGCACTTTGGTGACAAACCCAGATAATATTATGGCAGAGTTTGAGAATAACTACCGAACATTGTTTAGTGCTAGTACTTCTGCTGATAATGGTCAACTTATGGATTATTTCGTATCCCTTATTGAGCCGTTAACAGATGAAGAATGTTCATGTGTAAGCGGTCCAATTACTCAGAAAGAGGTAGAGTTTGCCATTGACCAGTTACCTTTGTCAAAAACACCGGGTCCTGATGGAATATCAGGTGAATTTTATAAAGCATTCAAGGGTCGTTTATGTCCTATTCTTATGAGAATTTTCTCAGAGGCGTTAGAGATCGAGGCTGTTCCACAGTCCTTTACGAAAAGCCGCACTATTATGATTCCCAAGAGTACTGATAAAGAAAAATTGCGCCATGCTGATGGCTACAGGCCCATAACGTTGTGCAACGTAGACTATAAAGTTTTTGCCAAGATTTTAGCTAATAGGTTGCAATTTGTAATGTCAATCGTTGTTGGACCCCATCAAACATGTGGACTAAAAGGTCGTTCTATACAGACTAACATCCACATCGCTCGTACTATTCTCGATTTTTGCTCAAATTCTTTCGACCAGCTTGCACTACTGCAAGTTGACCTCGCAAAAGCATTTGACCCAATTTCTCATTCGTTCCTGTTTTCTCTTCTTGAGAGAGCTAATGTAGGTTTAACTTTGCTAAAAGGAGTGAAACTATGTTATGATCACTGTTCAACCCGCCTAATAGTTAACGGTCGTCTATCGCAGGCCATATCTATCTGTTCTTCTGTCAAGCAGGGATGCCCTATGTCACCGCTCCTGTTTTCTCTCTACTTAGAACCACTGTGCTTGCATATTATTCAATCTCATGATATTCATGGCTTCAGACTCCTAGAAAATGAAGCTAAAATTTTAGCGTATGCAGATGACATTGCCTTTTTCTGCACAGACACACCCAGCGTAGAAAGAATTGTTGAGGTAGTAGAACAATTTGGTAGCGTCTCAGGTGCACAGACGAACTATTCCAAGAGTTCAGGTCTGTGGTTTGGGTCATGGGGATCTACACCTGATCAATTTTCCGGTATTGAGTGGTTTGTGGTGCCACCGAAATATCTTGGTGTTCCGCTTAGTGCACACAAGTCAAGTGCACACTACTGGAAAGGGAGGGTGGCAGGTCTTGAGCGCTATGCGAAACCCTTTATACCGCATAAATTTTCAATTTTCGGTAAAGCGGAAACCTGCAACAAGCTTTTGGCTACAAAACTCTTCTATGTATTACAGGTACTGCACTGTGCTAGGTCGCACATACAGAGCTTTCACCGCAAATTTGCAACATTTATATGGTCGTCAACCTATGAATCCATGAGACGGGACAATCTGTTCAGGCCAGTTAGTGCAGGTGGGCTAGGTCTAAAGCATCTATACGTGTGGCAAATTGTATCTCGCTACTTCTTTTTTCGCGACAGTACACACCCTATTATTCGAGCCTTCTTACAGGTAAACCTGGTAAATGTGCTACCTGACCTAGTAGTCTCATCAGATTTTTCTCAACGACCTTGTCTGTGGGGATTTATGCGTGAAGTGTATTTCTCTGTTCGTTTTCTAACAGTTAGGTTTTCACATGAATATTTGTGCTGTATATCCCGCAAACATCTTTACAGAGATTTAATAGCGATGCTGTTTCCGCCACCACTTTATCGTACAAAATAGTTGAGGCTGCCAGGGCACGATGTCCTAGATCGAGTGCGTAGAATGCCTCTGCCACCATCGACAAAAACGTTCTTTTTTAAAGTGCACTCTGAGACTTTGCCTGTGAAGACTTGGCTGCGTTCAAGAGACATTTTTGTGTCGTCTGTTAACTGTCCACTGTGTGATGTGCCCGAAACAATTGAACATTGTTTTATAAGCTGCAGAGATGCAATATTATTTTGGGATGTGCTCCAGCGAACTCTTAAAAAAGACTTCGTGCTGAATTCACATTCCGTGCGATATCTGTTGCCAGCAAGCTACAATGATGTACCATTCGACATGTTTCTGCTCGTTGGAATGCATAGCCTGTGGAAGACGCGCATGTTGCAGAGAAACGCCGAACCAATAATTTCGTCAACAGCCCACTTTATTCGAATGGTAACTCAAATATGTGATGTATATGAGGAAATGGCCTTTCAGCCAGAACGGTATAATGTGTTGGTGAGGTGTTTATCCTTACCGCCATTCTAGAGTATATTTTGAAAAAGGCCGTTATTTCATGTATTCGTTCTAGAGATGGCCAATTCTTTAGTGTTGTGTGCTCGTCATTGTGTCGCGATAGAGGAATGAACATTAGTCGTCTGTGTGTATTGAATTACTGCCATGTTTAAGTTTAATAAATACCATGAAAGAAAAAAAAGAGGCATGGCTATGTGGTAGAACACTTGCTTGCCACGCAGACGACCCGGGTTCGATCCTCACTCGGACCCGAAACTTTTTTATTATTTATTTTATTTGCATCTTTCTCGAGTTTTCGGTCACGGACAAGATGATGATTTTTCGCTCACAACCAACGACGCCAACGCCGTCGCCGGAATTTCTGCGAAACGAGCTCTTTAACGCTGTCGCGTTAAAATTTAATCATATTTCACGCAACTTTAGATATGAGAGTAGCTGAACTAAAGAAAAAAATTTAGTTGTATGGAGACATGTACATCACTTCGCACTTTACCCCGTCAGCGTTATGACGTACTAGCTGTCAACTTCCGTGGGCAGTGGCTGTGTCGACCTTCACTTTTTTTTACCTTTTTCTGCAATCTCATCGGCACTTTCACCCGATTTTTTTCTAGTCCGATGTCAGCCTCCAATAATGTACACATAAAAACTCTGTCACAGAGTGTGCAAGGTTAAATCGAAAGCCATGTCTACACTGGTGTCGCTACAAAACCAAATTCAATATATCATCTGCGCGTGAATACATCCGTGATTGAGAGGTGCAGGGGCATTGGAATGAAAGAGTAGGGCAGGTAATGACTCTTGCTAGGTTGGTGTCACACCCGTCTGACTGGGAAGCTCATATCTATCGATCTTGCTCTTTCGCAGCCCCTGTCCTTTATATTTCATAGAGCGGGACAGATTGAGGCAATTCTCGGTCTCTCCCTCTCTCTCTCTTTGTTTTTTTTTTTCGAGTATGATCTGTTCGCGGTTTGACTTATCACGCCGATGTGCGGTCAACGCTCGTCAGAATAAAATAGAGGGCGTAATGCCCACTTTATTTTGCAGTCGGCGTCGTCCAAGGAGGTTAACCTAACCACGTGACCTAATAAGCGACGTGAAAAAGAGCCGTTTGACAAAACGGGACTCACTGCGCAATGTGTAGTTCACACTAAAACCGTACAGGGTGATAGCAGCTGCGAGGGTGTCACGAAGAAATGGGGTGCATTCAATGGCGTTGTAGCGGCCGCCGTTATGTTGTATCCTAGAATCGGCCGATAACGTACGGTGCTCACCGAGAAGTTGTTTTAATAATTAAGAAAAATTCAAACACTAACCATCTTTGAAGCATTTGGAACAGTTCCATAGAATAAATATAATATATCACGGTAACATTGTCGCGTCTTCTTATTAGTTGAGTAATCTTATGAGTTTTATATCCTTCTAGTCCTTCATCCTTATAGTCCTTCAAGAGCCTTTATATTGTGAATGCTTCATGAAAATAAACTTAGTTGTGAGTTGGCGTTCTTTCTGTATCTTCTTGTCTCTTCTCAGTAGTAACCTTGCGCCACGTATTTCAAATAACGATGCACCAACTGGCCCAACATAACGTACTGTTAAGTTTTATATCTAGTGAACACTTTACAAGTATCAATGGCTGGTCTTTTTAAATGACGTTTGCATATTACAAACTAATTCGACCTGTTAAGATGTTGTTTGCTTTGTATTTGTTCCTGTTGCATTTGACATGGCACACGATTTAATTTCGTGACAGGACTTCGGTGGTATCTGTGGCCCAGGTTGACGCCATCTCTTCATATTGAGAAGCGAGGTTGTGGGCACGGAAACTTACCAGCTGTAAGATGTGCTAATCCTTGTTTTATGATGGTAGTCAGCAAGAGAGAGAGATGGGATGCGGAAAGGCAAGGATGTTAACCGGAAAACAAATATTTGGTTGGCTACCCTGCACTGGGGAAGGGGAAAGGGAAGACAGAAAAGTAAGGAAGAGAGGAATGAGAGAGGTAGGGAGGGAAGCAGAAACACACACACAAACACAGGAGCGTCACAAGCGTTCAACGAGGCCGGTCGCTCGCAGGAACTTCAACAGCGCCTTCGTCGCTTTCAGGCGTGAAGCTCGATCTCCCCGGCATTTCAACAATGACTCCTCAGAAAGCGACTGGTGGCGAGTGGACGATGTTTCTAGAATTTTTCTTACACTTTCATTTTTTTCTCGTTTCGCGCGATAGCGGTTACGGACACCGGCGGCGGCGGCGGACAGCTACCCCACGGCCACTACCGTTGTGATGTGATAACAGCTTTCGCTGTAAAACACATGTTCCATTGGTGGAGCCACAATCCACAACTTTTGAATTACCCGTACGATGTTGCTCTACCAAACGAACTTCGACGGAGGGCACTTCGCTTGCCTTAATGTAAGACACACTATAACATGCAGAATACCAGCGCTAAAGACTAGAGCCTAATATTAACAATATCTCGGGTTTTATGGCCCAAAACCATGATATTATTGTAATAGACGTCGTAGTGGATGGACTCAGGAAATTTAGACCGTCTGGTGTTCTTTAACGTGCACTGACATAGAACAGAACACTGGCCTCTGGCATTTAGCCTCCAAGGGAATGTGACCGCCTTGTCGGGAATGGAACCCGCGACCTTCGGATCAGCAAAGACGAGAGCTTAGTCGAATGGTGGATAAGAATTGCACCACAGCTAAGTGAGGTTCATACCTGTTCGGTATGCTACTGTTATGCAACAAGAAATCATTGAGCGTTGTTTTATTTCATTTCAGTTTTTATTGATTCAGCATTTTACATGTCAAGGGAAGGTACGGCTAAAGGCCATGCCTTTTTGAGATTTGCCGGAATTCCTGAACGTTTCCGGGATTTGCTTAGCAGCACAGAAGGGATGTTGCATGATACTGGGTATTCTACCAGCGTTCCAAGGCAGGGTACGTGAGTCTGCTACCAAGGGTCAAACACCCTTCAATCTCGTTGCAGGCGAAGAGCAAACAGCGCATATGCATATGTACTATCGCGACCAGTATGGCTCACAACAATGGCCATATTTCGATGTAGGCGTGAAGTGCCAGAACGCTGATTGTACTTCGATTCAGGTGCACAACAAGGAACCGAACTCGAGGGAGTCAAAACTTGTTCGGACTCGCACTCTATGGCATCCCTCATAACCATATAGTACTTCTAGCCCATAGTATGACACCGGTCTTTTTTTTTATTTTTAAAACACATACACAAAGCTGCACATGAGACTACGAGCGCACTGTCATGTGCGGGCTTGTGAACGCGGCTTCTTTCACGGAAAAGACAGGCGAGCTCCTTTCATTGTGTCCTATCCTCCTGCGCAGTTTGTAAGATGATGATACTGCGTTTACGCGGCCCACTTTCAGCTCGAGTTAAACGTACTGATTAGAACGAAAAGAAGCACACGTCGGCATGCATGCTAAAAAAAAAAACGTGCAAAAGTACGAGCACGACGAAGCAGTGCACGCAACGCAAACGCCGCCACAGATTTGGGACGTAAAATCAATGACTCATGAGGGGGGCGTGAGGAGTTGCGAAAAGAATACAAAAGGAAACGCGGCCACGAAGTCCTCTTCTTTGCAGCGCACGCGTGCGCAATTCTTGCGCGTATGTGTCGGGAACGTTTGAGCATCTTTCAGTACCACATGACAACAGCTAAAACACTCTCCTAGTAAAAGGAAAATTTAGCTATGGCTGCAACATGGGGAATCGCTGTGCACTCACTTCAATTGCAATGTTTTAGGAGCTTGCTCCTTATGCTCGCGCCTTGTCCGGCGGCGGCGGCGGACAAGGCGCCGCCGCTCACTAGATGTGCTCACTAGATGGCGGCGCCGCTCATGGTGACGCACACCACTCTCGGCACGTGGGCTTGTTTTGTCTTCGCCGGTAGCACACGCACTGAACACTCTTCGTTACCGCTCAGCCGCATGAACACCGCAGAGGCCAATGCAGCAGGGCGGCGGGCTCGCCGCCCGAGCGCCGCATGTAATGTATATATGACAACGTTGTCGCGTCTATATATGATGGTCGGAGATGTGTACGGAGGATTCGCGGGCTACCCGATCATGTCCAAGCAAGCTCCTCTCACATCATTCACTTTGTGGATATGGCGGTGATTTTTTTTTTTGCATTCTTTTTCAGCCTCGGTCAGTTCTGGAATATTCTTGTGTGCATTGTGATGAGTTACTTTGCTTTCTGAATCACTTGTACAGAGTAGATACAGGTCCCAAGCCCCGCCCCCCACCCTCCCTCCCCGCCAAAAAAAGAAAAAGAAATGAACGTCTTCTCTATGCACACATGTGTACCAGCAGAGGATGTCTTGTATAGCACGCACGCTAGTAGCACCCCTTAAAGAGGGGGGTCGGCAATCTTTTGAGGCGGATGGCCAAGCTTCACGAAGAGGACACTGCGGGAACTGCACGGTAAATGAGATGGTGGTGGTGGTGGGGGGGGGGGGGAGTGGCTTTGCAAGCATACAGACAGACCGACACAGAACTTTGTTTAGGTCCTGAGGAACACTACCGCTCAAGGTGGTAGAGCAGCGGGCCATTCGCGCTCAATTCGTCCCTTCCCTCACCTGTAATGTCCTTGTGTTTTGAGCTGTTGTCAACTTTATGAAATGCTTCTTCAGGTGTGCATGAATGATAACGGGCTTCAACATCAAAGATTATCGTCGTAATATAACCACGTCGGCATTTAGTGCCCCACATTCGCGTGAACTGCTGCTGATTGTGGCATAGGCGGTAACTGGTACAGGGCTTTGGCATAAACACATTATGGCGTCAAAGTTGTAAACAGCGTTGTGCATTAACAGGTGAATTGGAGTACAGAAACATCTCCATTCAATGAAAGTTTAAAGAGCGTCACAGTAAAGAAAGCTTCATTTCATTAACGACTTCAAGATAAAAACACAAAAAAGCACCGTCCCACAAACTTCGAACTTTCATCGCATCTGCATTAACATTTCGTTTTCGTTCTGCTCTAACATCTCGCTTTGTTTCTTACAACCCCGTCACTTCGCCTTTTACCTTCTTTAGACAAGCGATTCTTTTCTACGTTTTTTTTTCTTTCCTTTCTTCGTTTCAGTGTTCACTTTTGCCACAGATCGGTAGCTTCGGTGATTAACTCGGTAATTCATACCAATTTTGTTCACGGTCTTTTCCTTTCCTCTGCCAGCTTCCCAATTTAGGTTGGCGCAGTGGTGCAATCTTCCGAAACGCATCGAAGGCGCCCAGTCAGTCAAGCCCAGGCTGGCTTCTAAATCCTGCCCAGCACGAATCGCGGCAATTAAAACAACTCGCTTTCCACGGAGGGCACGCTCTCGGCCTCTGTTCGAGTCCTTGAGTTCTCCGAAAAGAAAAAAAAAACGAGATTCCTAGAAAACTTCGTAAATTTCGGAACAAACAACGGCCTTGAATTCATCAGGCCTGTTTCGTGTGCCTTTATTTTTTTTCGGAGTCGTTAGAACTGCGTGAGCGGGCTCTATACGGCTATCGCACTGAACAGGTGAGCTTCACTCAGGCACGCTGCAGAGAATTGCGTTTGGGCTAAGTCACGCCATCGCATCTCCCAGGAAGGTTCTTGTTCCATAAATAGGCACGTCCCTGTTCCTGAGAATAGCAACTGCATGCATTTCGCGCATTCAATATACAGGAGTGGAGCGTTAACGAGTGACGTCGGCGTATACGTCACCGATGGCTTCTCTGACGTTCCAGGTGATCGTGTGCGGTGCTGACATTTGACTTCAAACGCTTCAAGGCAGATTATTTCTCGAGTTTCTTCGTGTGCAGCCACGAGTTTTCGACAGGGAAAATATTTAACGCTGTTGAAGAAGCTCTTGTTATATGTGAACCAGTTTAATTTGACAAAACACACGTTTCGCTTTCCTCACTACGAGCCAGGGCCATAGTGCGCGCCCAAACGATACCTCGTTAATTTGTGTAGCTTGTTGCTTTTAATTCCACAGAATAATGAGCACAAAATTATTCTGGCGCCGGAAGTTGTACTCACTTGCAAAATGTAACATTCAATTTTCAGTGGCTTTGCAACAGAACATCAACGTAACGCGAAAATGGAAGTCCACGCGTTCAGCAATGAGTATTTATGTTGGATTTAGTGAGTGCGATGAGTTACCATGCCACATTTAGTTTCATAGAAACAATATGCCGCAGCGTTCATCCGAGCTCAATGTGACGTAATGGTTGTAGGCATTCACGTGACTTCAAGCACTGCCATACCGTGTCTCAATACACAACGACCCCAACAGTGATGTATGCTAGGGCCACAGGAAGAGTAAAAATGAAATGGTAAGCGCAGAAAGTGTAACTGCAAGGCAAGCGTTTGGTTTGCTACCCTACGTTAAAGGAAAAACAGGGAAAGAAATTGAGTAATAGTAGGATTGTTAAGAAAGCGCGCAGAAGGTGACTGCAGCAGATGGATAGGTTTCTAAATTATATACCGTTGTCTAGTACGCACATTGTGCAACACCACGGCTTTGAAATGACATCAACACGGTGACTAAAAGAAGAAAGCAAATTACCTCAGCGTGTGCAAAAGGAAAAAGAAGGTGCCCTAACGCTCCCGTGAGTGAGTGAGTGAGTGAGAAAGACTTTATTTGATGATCCGGCGGACGACAATCCTGGCCGCATCACGATAACGCTCCCGTCATCAGTACTGAATGATTGACAGCGAAAGGGTTGCAGATTCTGTTGGCATGAAAGGAACGACACCGCGTCATGGCGGAATCGTTATTGGGCTGAGGAACTCTTATTAGTGATCCTCGTGAACCTATTATTGGCCCTGATTAGTGTCTTCGGGTAAGAAGCTTGACCTTGAACCAAGCATTGTAATTATTTGTGTAGCCACGATAACTAATCACGCGGAAGCTCACTCGCTCAGTGTGTAATCAGCACCGTGATCCGCGTGGCTAAATTGCGAGTGGAGGCGAAGCAAGCGTATCATTAGCTACCGATGTAATCAAGGCAATCGCAGCGCTGACATTAGGCTTTGTTTGTTCAGGTCTTTATGCGTTTCACTTTACCAATTCCCGAGTGACATCTGTAATCATATTTGCACCACTGCGGACACGGCGACTATGCGAACACGCGAGATTAGGCAGCCAATGAGTGAAGAAAAGTGAGCTCAGTGTGGTAAGGACATTCGACTGATTGCTTTGTGCGTTTGGCGGCTTAGCAAAAAACGTGACCATGCTTGCACAGAGATATGAATGTATACTTGTGTGTATGTAATGTATAGC
>JALIZH010021105.1:0-93809 GCA_030522465.1 Rhipicephalus appendiculatus
TCTTTTTCTTTTAATCCCTTCATCCCTTCCCCCCCTGTGTAGAGATATAGCAAACCGGACGCGCGTCTGATTGGCCTCCCTGCCTTTCATTCCTTTCCTCCTTCCTCCTTCATCTGAAAAAGGCTTTGGCGTTTATTCACCGCACGCTCGGCACGCGCCGCTCTCTCGTGCCACATCATCTCCCCGAGTGCTTCGCACCACGTCATTACCTTCAAATTTCATGTGCATAATTTTGCGGTGGGTGGCTATGATGAAAGCTTGCAATGAAAAATCGGGCAGATCGCTTCTGAATGATTACTTAGCGGGCCCTTCAACAAGTCTGAGCATTTCGAGCTGATAAGTGCAATGCATGCACAAAGGGTTTAACGTCTACGTTTGAATCAATGAATGAATGTTGAAATGAATAATAAATTACACAAACGAAATGTGCGCTCCTTATTTTTATCTTTTTCGTCCGAATCGCAGCAAGGTGCGAGACTAATCTGCCTCCGTGTCGCATGCGTTCGTTTTCTCATCGATGCCGCTTCGTGCAGGCGCCAAATCGCGACCATGTCTCCAAAGATTAGCATCGGTACGTGCCACGGAAGCAGGTGAAATTTCCAACTGAGCACCGCTTGTCCTTCCTCACGCGGGCCCGCGCCCCAAGATAAAGGGAATGACGTACAATAAGGAATGATACGTGGTATACCTGTGCTCTCACGTCACTCCTCTACGTAGACATCGGTGTCCGCCGGATGGTGTAGCGGTTAGGGGTGTTCGACTGCTGACCCGAAGGTCGCGGGTTCGATCCCGGCCGTGGCGGTCGCATTTCGATCAAGGCGAAATGGTAGAGGCCCGTGTGCTGTGCGATGTTAGTGCACGTTAAAGAACACCAGATGGTCGAAATTTCCGGAGCCCTCTACTACGGCGTCTCTCATAATCATATAGTGGTTTGGGACGTAAAACCCCAAATATTATTATTGTTATTGATGAACACGCAAACGTTGTACTTATTTTGTATAAAAGCAGCGTAAAGACCGCAATTTTCGTCACCCTGCGCTTCATTCACAATGCTACCGTGGCGCAAGAACTCATGTCTTAATTAGCGCGAAACGGACAGTAACCTTAAACATAGCTCCGCCACCATGCTCATGTGACGATACTTTTTTTCGCCGGTAAACGAAATACCACATCCGCTGACTCCTTGGTCGCCAAGAACGCGATTGCGGATGGTGACCACGCCTTTTCGAACACCCGCGGGCAACGAGGTCACGCACAGCGGCAAACGCAGCTATAGGCATGAAGCGTTCGGGTTTTCCTGTCTTTACTGTACCGTTCGCAATGATGACGATGACAGTGCGCACTCCATCCCATCGTTTCGGCTGGCCGCGAGCTTCGTTTTCGATCGATTGCGCCGCACCTATGCGGCACTTTGCGCTTGGTGCGCTGCCAGAATCGTGATAATTATCCGGGTTGCGGCCAAATACCCCCAATTTAACGAGTGTGTGATGCCATTAAACAATGCATATCATGGCCTGGACCAGATAACACTCGGGAATTATCCGATTTTTCGAATTAACTAGGATAAACACAGGCGAAGGGGGGTATGTATCGGGTCTAAGGTAGCAGTCATCCTTAGTAGCATTTTTCTGGTGGCATAGACAAAGATTTAACAAGGGATATAGAAAGTGTGGTATATAAACTATAAAGATATGTAGATGGTTGCTTCGTTTCGAGCTGCAATGTTGACAAAGACGCATTCAATAAGAGGGTGGTAGAGGCTTTCAATTCTGTTGGCCGAGGTTCGACTGTTACTACAGAAGCACCGGTGCAAAACAAGCTTCAGTTTCTAGCTATCACATTGTAATTTCGATCAGATCACATGTGCCGATCCTTCTCGCCCCTGGCTGGGAAGCCACTTATGAATTATGCTTCAACTAATTGTAAACATGTTACAATGTGTGAAGAAGCACGCTACGGTGAGCCAGCGCGAGCAGACGACGGAGCGGCCGATCGCTGGACGACGAAGAAAATGAAAGAGCTCGTGCTGCGGAGGAGAAGAAAATGGCTCGCGCAGACGAGACAGTTTCGAACACAGGCAGAACGGGCCGGAGGACTGTTGGAGAACCCGCATCTACGCGCGAGGTTCGCACACGCTGGGCGCCTGTCTTCGGGACAGCGAGCGCCTTCCGTCATCGCCTCGCCAGACCTGGTGCGCGGCCTGCTGCTGTCGGAGAACCCGCACCTACGCGCGGGGTTCCAGGTTTGCTACCGCCTCCGAGACAGCGAGCGCCGAAAGGTCCTGGCCTGGTGCTGACGAGCCCTACCTGGCTACCGACGATGGCGGCTACCGGCTACCGAGCGATGGGTCGCCCACTCGGCCTTTAACCCTGCGGCTGCTACGTCATTTCCACGCCGGACACCTACCCGACGACGACTGCGTCACCGCCGGGACTCTGCCAGCCTCACAACCTCCTGGACACCAGCACCGCCACGTGGGACGTTTGACAAGGATTGTACGTTGTCGTTTTATGTATTTCGTGTGTGTGTGTGTGCTGTCAAATACAATTGTAGTGTGGGTTGTTAAAATCAGCCACCGTCTCCTCCATCCTCAACGCGTCACACGCTCTGCGGCGTGACGAACCTCACCACAAACATCACACAATGGCATTGTTACTAATGTTTTCCGGTCGGCGTTGTTAAAGACATGTGTTAACACTGCAAAAAAATGCATTTAATCCAGACAAAGGACTTCTTTGCCATAGGCTGGGTACCCGCTAGCTATGATGCAGCTTCATGCAGCAGGCTAAGGGAAAAGCCGCAACAAAGGATAGAAGCTTTCCCAGAAACAGGTAGACAGACCGATTAAAATTCTGCGGTTTCAGTAATTCCTTATATGCACAAGTGTTCTCAGGGACTAAGAAAGGTGGCTGGAAGCGGCGATTTTAATGTAGCTGTATCTTCAAAAAACAAAACCAGACGCGTGTATTTTAGGGCGGAATAAAACATTGAAACTAAGGAAGGTGTACACGAAGAGCCATCTACTCCACATAACCACCATATTGATAATTGTGCGAAGAATGGAGTGTGCAATATTTCTTTGATATGTGGTCCTGTGTGCCTAGGCAGACGGACATGTTTGAACACGAGACTAAGGGAAGATATGTCCAGTCTGAAAGGACGCCCTAGCACACATTTAGCTAGCCTCTTGGATGAGTGCGCATGCACAGCTTGTTGTAGCAGTACCCCCAATATATTTAAACACTGCAATAAAGCACCGGTGTAGCTCAGGGGTAGAGTGCTGGGCTGCCAGGCAGAGGGATGGGTTCGATTCCCATTCTGTCAAAGGTATTTTTTATTAAATGCCAAGCATTTCTTTGCGAACTTCGGGGGGCGTGAACAAGGTTCCCTACCAGGCAGACGTGCCTCGCATGGGCTCCGCTGATTTCGCTAATTGCGCCGGGTTAATTGACTTTAATCGACTGGATTTCAACTCCACCGTGTCCGTGAACATCTCTGGACTCTGTTGACACCATTTTTGGCCCGGTTACCAAGTGAGTTCCGAATTTTCGCCGTCTAAAGGAGAGCGCGGAGCTCAGCCTACTTGGCCTCGCCTAGGCTTCGCTCGAGTACGGCCGCGGCGCACAGCTGCGTCGGCCGCCCGGAGCCGCCGGCACCCTCGGCGCCCGCCGCGCGCGGCTCCCCGACTCCGAAGATGGCCTCGGCATCATCACAACTCAACGTTGCAATGACCCACAACCGTTTTGCGGCCCTCGCCATGGAAGACATGGAACTTGGCGCCGACGAGAGCAACAACACCACCGCGCCGTCGAGGACGACGGAGGTACTCAACAACGCTGGCCGCACCACCGTTGAGGTCCAAGGCAGCGACTTGAACCCGAGAGACACCGCTGGCTGGAAATTTACTGCAACGAAGCAAGTAAGTCAAATTCAACTCCAGCCTCAGGCTAGCAAGGACACTCAAAACAAGTCAACCTCGCAATTCAGCGAAAGTCAGGCAAAGAAGATCATAGCAAGGGTTACCAAATCGTCGCGTCTACCGGTAAACTTACCGAAAGAGGAGCAGAAAATCATTATGAGACCAAGAGGAGGGCTCTGCCTCGCAAGGCTCGAGGTCGACGTCGTTCTATCAGCGGTAATTACAGCAGCGAGCGTTACCAAAACCGAGGCCATGGAAGACACCATTTGCACGAATCCTACGCAAAATATCATCGTGGTAAGCACACCAGATGAAGAGCGGGCAAACAAGTATGCAACCGTGCGCTCCCTGTTCATCGGGGGGCAAAAACTACGAAACGTACGCCTACCGCACCGCCCCGCACGGAACGGTAAAAGGGGTTATCAGAGGCATAGCGCTAGACGCTACAGACGAAGAAATACAGAATGACATTGTGCACCCAGCCAACCCAAGAGCGCTGGAAGCACACAGGATCGGAAGCACAGCGTCAGTGGTAATTTTATTTCAAGGAACCAAGGTTCCGAGAAGTGTCAAGTACGGCCCGTGCAGAGTTCCCTGCGGACTCTACAAGCAACATTACGATGTATGTAGAACGTGTGGGAGGGATGGACATCGTGCCGATGTGTGTCCCACGCCGGAGATCAAGATTTGTTTCGCGTGCGGCGCACTGAATCCAGCACCCGATCACGCCGGGCAATGCAAGCCATGTTGCAAGCTATGCGGCGGAGCGCATGCCACGGGAACGGAGGGCTGCACACGCAAATATAAGGTGCCCTTTGTCGTCACCCAGCGCAGATGTGAGAAAAAAGAACAATGAAAGATCAACACTATCACAAGCGGACTTCCCGGACTTGCCCCCGCCTTCGCGAGGACAATGGAAACAACAAGAAGAAAAGCAGGGCGAAAGGCCTGGAATTCAGAGAGGGCGGAGCCTTTCGAGGAAAAGAGATAAAAGCCGAGGCCGCTCTGCGAGCCGGGGAACTACCACACAAGAGAAGATGAACTTCAACCAGGGAAGGCAACCACCAGCGCGGCAGCTCAACCAGGCCCAAGCCACAAGACACCAACAAATGGCTCACACTAACTCTGCACAAGACCAAATCAACAGAGCGCTGCGGCAAGAGAACGAGCAGCTGAAGAGGAGCTTGGCCGAACTGAACGCCAGGCTTAACTCGTTCATCAATGGGCAGAACAGTCAAGCACCGAAACAAAGGGAGTACTCATCCCAGCAGCCAAAGGTACAGGAAGCAGCCCCGCAACCCCTGGCACCGAACCCACCGGTACCCGAGAAAGAAAAGGACAACATCGAAATGGAAGAGCAACCATGCGCGGAAAATAACACCGAACCCGAAACGGGAGAGGCAGACAGGTCTTGCGGACCGGCACCAAAGAGAAGGGCACTCGAGGGAGCCCGAGAAAGGCGAATCAACATGAGACTGGACAGACTCGAGGAAAGGCAAAACCAACGGGAGGCGAAAATAGACCGTCTGGACCAGGGCGTCGGAGCACTCGAGCAAAGAGTTGGAGCACTTGAGCAAAAGGTAGACACATTTGAGCGAAAGGTTGACGCACTCGACCGCAAGATCGACATGATCATCCAAGCACTCGTTGCAGCAGGAATTATCCCACAACCAGCACTGAACCTAACAACCCATAATGGATAACGCACCAAAGAAAAATCAGGGCAACCACCACGCACGGAAACAACAAAGCGGGACACTCACAATATGGCAGTGGAACGCTGATGGCTTTCAAAAGAAGAAGGCACAGCTCCAACAATACATACTACAAGCCGAAGACGCACCGGACGTCATCATCGTACAAGAGACACTCTGCAGCGAAACACCAACACTACCAGGGTACGGATCATTTGCGAACCCCCCCCCCCCTAGCGCCCAGGAAAGGGGAGTCTGCACCCTAGTAAAGAAAGGACTTATCGTAGTAGAACACGATCTCATGCCACGGAGTGCTATCGAACACGTGGCAACTGAGATCGTGGTCGGTAAACGCAAGAAGCGCACGAGCATCATGATAGTTAATCTATACAGTAACCCAAGACAACGCCAAGCAAAAGTTCAAGGCACTCATTCCAGAAGACGAAGCAGATCGCGGGGGATAACATCAACATCATCGCGGGAGACTTCAACGCGCAACACAAGCTGTGGGGTTACCCCGAAATCAACGAAAAAGGAAAACACCTGCTGGACGACATGACAGAAATGGGCTACCAACTAATTAATGATTTGGAGACTACAACACGGAACGCACTAACGTCAACGCAACGGGACACAAACCCGGACCTGACATTTCTGGGCGAAACTACAAGACCACTCAGGGCGAAATGGAGGAATACCGAAGAAACACTGGGAAGTGATCACAAGATCCTCGAGATAGTGATCCCCTTTCGAGGCAACATCAAAGAAAGCAGACAACAACACATCGTGGACTGGCATGACTACAGACAGAAATTAGAATCCAACGGCCCGGAAACCATAGAAGACATCGAGGCGTGGGCAAACCTGCTCAACGGCACGATCCAGAGCGCAACGCAAACGGTTAATGCCGAGGCAGAAGGTGTGCAAATCGATAGCCGCCTAGCCCACCTAATGGAGGCCCGAAACTCACTGAAAAAGCGCTGGAAACAACAACGCCATAACAGGAAACTGAGGAAAATAATCGCACAACTCAACGTGGAAATCGAAAAACACAGCAAGGTGGTCTGCCGGCAGCAGTGGCACGCCGTGTGCCAAGAAGCAGACGGCCAGCTGCACAAGGTCAAGACCTGGAAAATACTACGGCACCTGTTGGACGAACAACACACCAAGGGAACGCAGCAATACATCCTCAACAGAACCTTACACAAGGCAGTCACGGAAATGGGAGAAGAAGAGGTAAAGAAACGCCTCAACACCAAATACCTCCCGGAGACACCGACGGATCCGTTGCCGATATACACCGGCGCGGACAACGCACCCCTGGACAAGGATATCGAAGAATGCGAAGTGCGTGCAGTGCTCCAATCGATCAACTGCAAGTCGGGGCGCGGGATAGACCAGACCACTAATAAAGCACTACGAAATCTAAGTGATACGGCAATATCCGCCCTCACTAAATATTTCAACCGGGGTGCTGGAGAGACGGAAAACTACCGCAGCAGTGGAAGACCGCCAAAGCGGTCCTAATCCCAAAGCCAAACAAGCCACCGGGTATCGAAAACTTGAGGCCAATATCCCTCACGTCATGCGTCGGGAAGCTACTAGAACATGTCTTGCTGAATCGGTGGCAGCAATACTTGGAAGAAAACAACATATACCCGGACACCATGCTCGGTTTCCGGGCCAAACTCTGTACACAGGGCGCAATGCTTCTGCTCAAGCACGAAGTAATGGACAACAAGACCAAGGACAACACGGCAGTGCTGGGGCTGGACCCTGCAGGGCGCGTTTGATAACGTGCACCACTCGGCCATCCTCAAACAAGTGTCCCACCTTAACATGGGAACAAGATCCTTCAACTACATCAAAGACTTTCTGACGGATCGCACAGTACAAGTGATAGCAGGGGACCTGCAGCTCCCACGCAAACAACTCGGGAGCACATGCACGCCACAAGGATCAGTGATATCCCCGCTGCTATTCAACCTTGTAATGATCGGGGTTGCCAACAAGCTCAACACCATACAGAACGTCAAATATACCATATATGCGGATGATATTACGATATGGAAAACGCAAGGCAGCGACGGACAACTCGAGGCGGCGTTGCAAGAAGCGGTGTCAGCAGTCGAAGATTACTTACAACACACGGGACTGAAATGCTCACCGGCAAAATCGGAATTGATGTTAATCACCCCACGAGGCAAGCGCTTCAAGGAGCAACCCGTAAACATCACAATCAGGACGGGCGATGGAGGAGAAATCCCCAAAGTTAAAGCACTTAAAGTTCTGGGCCTCCGGCTCAGGGACAAGGGCAGCAACGAAAAGACCCTAGTGAATGAATTACAAACGAAGATAGTACGAGCCGTCCGGCTCATCAACAAGGTTGCCACAAGACAACAAGGCATGAAAGAAGACAGCCTGCTGCGGTTAACACAGTCCTTTGCGATTAGCCACGTTGCGTACGTGGCGTCCTATCACAACTGGCGGGCGGACGAAAAGAAGACAATTGACGCTGCCATCCGCAAGGCATACAAGAGCGCCATAGGGCTATACCATCACACAAGCACGGAGCACATGCTCGCTTTGGGCGTACACAATACGCTCGAAGTGATCATGGAGGCCCAACGAACAGCGCAGTACCATCGCCTAGCTCAAACCAGAACGGGGAGAGCCATCCTGAACAGGATAGGCATGGAAATACCACATACCTCACCGAGGGAAACGGCCGCCTTACCCCAAGACGTGATGCGCAAGATCCGGATACCACCTGTACCAAGACACATGCACCCGCAGAATGACCAAGAACGAAGAACGGCAAGAGTGGTGGCACTAACAAAGAGCCATCGCAACGATCCACACGCCTACTACGTGGACGTGGCCAAATACCACAACGTGAAGAACGCCTATACGGCGGCGATCCTCAGAGCAAGCACCGGGGAACTCGTCTCCGCAGGAAGCATACGGTGCAGAACACCAGCGCAGGCGGAAGAATACGCCATTGCACTGGCAATGCAGACAACAGACTGTCGCACGATAATAAGCGATTCAAAAACAGTGGTCACCAACATTTCGCAAAACAGCGTATACCCCACCACGGCAAGAGCGCTAACTTCAACAGCACAGAATGGAAGACTGGCAACCAACGTCACCATCAAGTGGTTCCCGGCACACGCTGGCAAGCTGGACGAGTCGGTTGGTCCAAACCGCAACGAGGAAGCAGACAGGAGGCGCACGCGCTAACAAGACGCGGGCTCCCGTCATCGCTCCCCGACATGCGCGAAGCAGACCCGGCAGAAGCCAAGGCCGAGAACGCGAACAGCGAAGAATTTGCCATCACCAAGTACGGAGAAGTCCTGCAGTGGTACAGGGCAAACCGTAACAAGTATCCACGACCTCATCGGGACCTAACACGCAAGGAAGCGACCACCTTCCGACAGTTACAAGCAAGAGCAATTTGGACTCCGGTATGGGCCAAACACGTCTGTCCGGAAATATATCACACGGACACGTGCCAACGGTGTAAAAAGGCACGGGCCACCCAGAGCCATATACTCTGGGAATGCTCGCCTCCCGCACCCAACACCCAAGACAAGATCAGCAATAAGATTACCAGCACAGACCTCGAGACTCAACGGGCCGTCGTCCAACACGTCCTCGAGCTCCTAGACCGGCAGAAACCGGAAACGTCGTCTCGCTCGCGGGGCAACGGATAAGGGTGGACGCAAGGTCTAGGACGAAGATACGGAGCATCACAACGAAGGCAAGATTACCCACAGAGACAAGATCCAGCACGTGCCACGTTCCCCTTGGAGCGCGAGGCGGCCAGTGCTCGCCTTCGGGCTTGTAGTACGGCCCCCCGCCTCCGTAGGGCAAGCGGGCACGCAAGAGTCTCCATCCCTACCCCCTCCCCTGTTATGCCGGATCGAATCAATAAAGTTGTTCTCTCTCTCTCTCTTGCGAACTTCGGCAACTTTGAGCGTATCTATCTATCTATCTATCTATCTATCTATCTATCTATCTATCTATCTATCTATCTATCTATCTATCTATCTATCTATCTATCTATCTATCTATCTATCTAGCCGCCTACCACTTTTTGCTTTCCAGACCGCACCGTTAATGCGATTTATTCCAAAACTGGTATGAGATAACATGACTGTACGACGAACATAAATGAGCGGTCATATCATGAAAACCATCAAAAACTTGTCATGAATGACATGATTTACACGCCATGGCCGTGGTGCGCCTGCGGACGTTCCCTTAACTTGATATATCCAAAAACTCGTATGAGGAGATATTTCTGCATGACCAAAGTAAATGACAAGTGGTAATATAGAAATCTTGACATGTCATGTGCATGACTTGCATGAAATGCTTATGGCACGCTCGCGGCCTTTTCGTTAGCTTGATATGCACTAAAATTGATATTGTGTCACCTGACTACATGACGGACATAAATGACACCTGGTAATATGGAAATCATGACATGGCATGTGCAACATGACTTGTCGCGGCCGTTTCGCTAGCTTGATATGCACCAAATTTGGTATTGTGTCCCGTGACTACATGACGAACATAAATGACAAGTGGTAATATGGAAATCATGATATTTCATGTGCATGTGCATAACTTGCCTGCCACGCTCATGGCACTCTCGTGGCCGTTTCACTAGCTTCATATACACCAAAATTGGTATTGCGTGACGTCACTGTATGGCGAACATAAGTGGCAGGTGGTAATATGAAAATCATGATATGCATGCCATGTACAACGAGACTTACATGCACACTCATAGTGCACTAGCGTCCAGTTCGCTAGCTTGATATACTCCAAGATCGGTATGGCGCGACGTGACTGTATGACGAGCATAAATCAGAGGTCCTAACATGTAAATAATGTCATGCATGTTATGTACAGCATGATTTGCTCTTTGCTTGCTGCTTCGCATTACATCGATTTCCACAATGCGTGGGATCTGCCGGTTTTTTTATTTAGTTTTTTTTTATTTCGCGCGATAGTGGTTACGGACACCGGCGGCGGCGGCGGACAACTGCGGCGCAAAAACGGCCCTTGTTGTGATCTGATGACAGCTTTCGCTGTAAAATAAACCTTTTGTTAAAAGGCGCTCATCATTGTGCTGCTATACTTTCTCACTGTGTTTTCGCGCAAATTAAGACAAATTTATGCCAATAAGGTGGACTCGCAGTATTCCTTCAATCGTATTTATTAATTACCGTAAAAGTTCAGTGGTTCTTACCTAAAATAAAGTTATGCTCCGAACCATATGTATTCAACTTAGCTCCTATTTAAAACGAGAACCATCTGATTGTGTCTCTTGGAAGGTCTTTTATGAATATTCGGAAAACAGTAGTAAATTCTCGAATGGATATACTTTGTAGAAAAAGAAGATTGTTTTGTGCTACTCGTGCCGCTATTAACCTCTGTGAAGTTGCGGACGCTTGTAGGATTACGCCGCTACAGCGTTTCTCCAGGGGAGACTCCCTACATTGGTGACAGGCTGTTTATATTTATGTTCCGGCATTCTGCGCAGCTTTTTGGTATGTCTTGCCTCTCCCAAGCTTTAATCGGCATCTGATCATGTGCATTTTTTCAACGTCATTTCCCTGACGGAAATACGTCACTGAAGTATTGGTGGACCGCGGCATAAAACACTTTCGTGTTAAAAATATGAGTGTTAGCTCATACAATAATGGAAAAAATAACAGAGTCTCCCTGATGTCGTCTTTTTACCCCAATTTCATAGCAGAAACGGCATGCGTAATAGCGTAATATAAACGCCATGGCAAACATTTCTGAGATTGAATACTATAAGCTACGCGATGCGCATTCTCGTTGTCCTATAGCTGGGTTTTAAGGATTGCATGCATGACACTGCGAATAGCAAATTATCACACTACATATTCGTCGCGGCGGCGCGCTTGAACTACGCGGTTGAAAAGTACAACGCGGCTTAGCCGGCTTTTTGAGGACTACGTAAAAGCGATACGAACAGTTTGTGGGATCTGCTTAGCTTATTTTTACTCGTGGTGATGGTTCTAAAGAATTCTTACAAGTGCAAGGCACATGAATACATTTTCAAAGGAATTGTAAAGAAGTTAGACAAGCTAATCACTCTCTTTTTTCGTGCTGCCTTATGAAGTATTTATTTCATGCTGCACAATATCTTTTTCAATCTTTGCATTCTTTCAGGCTGCTGAGCAATACCTTATATTTGGTTGAGTACTGTTTGAACCGCCGGATTTGAAAACACATTGGCAACCCTGTGAGTGGCAGTCCCGTTCAGGATCATTATTTGGGCACGCCTGCAAAACAAACGAAAAGAAAAACAAAACAGCGACTCTGTGAAATAACAATTTTTTTACACTAGGAGTGTAAATAATTTTTTTACACAAGTCGAAGCTCAGTGTTATACATTCTAAAAGAAACAGGGTGTGCAAACACGGGAGCAAGAAGGAAGTCAGGATACCACAAATGCCTACTAACTACTTGAAAAGAGCTCAACGTCGGAAAAGAAAGAATGCACGAAATCTTATCGGCGCGTGCCCATGCAATACGCGAACCTTACAATCTGACACGCACGGTGGAATACGAGAAATATAATTTTAAGGCATTTGATTTTGTCTTCATGCAAGTTAATCGACGGTTGGCTCACGCATGCGCTACCGCTATTATCGATATGCCATGCGTCAATCATCAGACGCGTTTCTTCATTATATGCAGGCAAAAACTGCGCATTCATCAAATTTTAGCGTGCACTTACACTCTCAACAATGTAAAGAAAGATTAGAACCTCTTCTTTCTCTTCCTTCGGTGGTGCCATGACCCGGCTCATATCATAGCATTATTGTAACTAACAATTCACGTAGGCTGGGGAAAACTATTTGTTGGGGGCTGACTTGTCAAAACCAAAAGCGCTCTCTTCCATGCTCGAGCGGCTCTTCACTTCCTGTTCATTTCTTTTATCGCCACAGACATACTCGATCTGATAACGCGTGGTGAAATCTATTGTCGTCGTAGCCGATTCCTATTACTGCAGCGCGCTGGTGTATGAGGGCGCGCATTTTTGAAAGGCTGTTTCATGGCATGCGTCAATATGATACGAGGATATGATTCATTATTAGTGTCCGTTTAAAATATAGTATTACATGAATTGTTTATTGCGTGTAGCTTATATGTTTGTGATATTCTTATTAACCTCGACTGCTGACCCGGAAGTCACGCACTGAAATCCTGGTAGTGGCGGCCCCAATTTCGATGGAGGCAGAGGTGCTTGAGGCCCATGTATATATTAAGGCGTATACGTTAAAGAATCCCAGGTGGATTAAATTTCCGGAAGCCTCCACTGCGGCGTCCCTTATATTATTGTAGCGTTCCTACTAGGACCTAACGCATCAAAAAGACGCAACCTGAATTACAGAGGTATCATGCGCCATCTTATTATAACTTCTTCACCTATCCCCCTGTTAAGAGTACTCAGGCAGCAGGCCGGCGTTGGACAAGTCTGGGCACAAGGTTGGTAAACATAGGCAGAAATATTGCTCCTAAGTTGGCTTTTGGGGTTTCGCTACACCTAAATGTGCATTGGTTCAATATTGGAAGCCACTGATGGCCCAGCGTTTGCAAAGATGACTCTAGCCAAAATTTTCCGTCCAACTAATTGCCAATAATTGAAAAAAATTGGGGGGACCCTTAAGCTTCGCCTTTAAGAGTTGAACGCGACAGTGATATCTCGTCCCTTGTGCGTACTTCAATCACTTAGTGCATACTATGTAATGGGTAGTATGCTTTACACCAGGATAAATTATGCGCGCAAATGTGGGAAATGTTTTCGAACTTGCTATGCACCCACTACGTGGTGTTAAGGGAATACGCGCAGTAAGGTGTGTGCCGTTTGTAATGCGTGGCTGGCTTTAAACTATGAAATCGCTATGATAGACACATATTCTGACGCCCGATGGCAATGTACGCTTGCACCACGCAATATTCCTGGGATATTACATATTATATTGCGACGCCTATATAAAGGACGCTTGCGTTTGCGAAGCATGGAAGTTATTTTCACTGCATTTCCAAGCAGAGGAAGTTATTTTCACAGTATTTCCAAGCAGAGGCATGGCTGTGTGGTAGAACACCTGCTTGCCACGCAGACGACCCGGGTTCAATCGTCACTCGAACCCGAAAATTTTTATTATTTATTTTATTTGCATCTTCCTCGATTTTTCGGTCACGGGCAAGATGATGATTCTTCGCTCACAACCAACGACGCCGACGCCGGAATTTCTGCGAAACGAGCTGTTTAACGCTATCGCATTAAAATGACTGTAGCCAACATTGTCCGTCGTACGCATCACCAACATTGCATAAATATTGGCACTTCCGCTATTTCTTGCCACCCTTTTTTGTTGGCTGCGCCATCGTTCTTTCTTTACCAGCGCTTTACATCGGTTCTTGCCAGCCTTTTCGTTGGATTTGCCAATACCTTTCGAACGTTTTCCATTGAATGTGTAGTTTAACATGAAGTAGATTTTCGTGCGTGTAAACAGATGCATGTTGCCCATGCTTTTGCATTTAGGCAAGCAGCAGGAATAATCAGCAAGAAAAGTTGAGAGTAAACAGATGTTTATTTTGAATATATACTGTGTTCATATGGTGAAAATATTGCGAACTTTGAAAAAAGATTTCGCATTTCGCGCTTTTTTCTTTTAATCGCTTACTTGTAGATAACAGCTACACAGAATCGAGACTAATTGTTTTGAATACCGATCTTATATTACAAATCGCGGAAAAGGAAGGCACCGCTCACAAACACAGACAGCCAAATTACCTCCCTTTTAGCGCTTATTTGAGTTGTCAGTACACCGAAGGTTCAAAAGGAATTAAGCGGAAATCGAAGTGCGATATAGAATGTAATAAATGAACGTCTACACTTGAACATGCACTGGGCACAACTGTAACCCGTAGCCACCTTGAACTACCAGAAAGTACATGGCCTATTCATTTATTAAACAGTGACTGTGGCTAGATCATGAAAGAATGCGATAACTTTACAACTATTGAAAATTGGAGTGTTACAAATCTAGCATTTACTTGCGCGAAACGAGCGGCGAATGGCAAATGAAAAACGGATGCTTAGCTGACGCAGAACAACGCGGCAAAGCAACAAAATAACAGACGCAAATGCTAACAACTTCGCTAAGGGCGAGAACTTAACTAACCAACTCAGACGAGTGCAACAAAGTTCATCACATGGGTATTCACAAACTAATAAATCTAAAGAAAATACACAGCATATATTTCACATAAGAAAAAACACAAGTAATATGCAATGAAGGAAAGAAACGACTTAATGAACGCGATCCGAACAGAAAAATCCAGCGGAAAGTTTGCGAGTTGTCAAAACACATCGGCGCTCATATAGAATTATCTAAACTAGAAATATGTACTACTCTAATTAATCAATGCTATATACAGCTTCAATCAATATAAAGTTAATGTTTAAGATTTTTTGTTTTATTTCTACATTCGCGGTGTATATGCTGGCTGTATCTCACAATGCACGTTACATTTTAACAAGCTTTGCAAAGTTCAATTACATTCTGTTTTGCGTTTCTTTTCTCATAGAAGTATTTCCAGCAGCTAGAGAGCTCAGTTGAGAACTTGGTACTTAGTTTATTTTACATTGGTCAACATCTGTAAAACCAATTTTTTCAACTATTTACCATGTATATTGTGCCGCTTTGAATGCCAATTGAGTAATCAATGCCTTGTGTGCACTATTATTGCCTTTCTTATGGAATGGAAGTGACAGTTTTGTTTGTTGACTGACAATGATAGACTGTTTTTTTCCATCTTTATAAAACGCTGCCAATATTGTACGCTGGCGTTCAACAGTATTCCAGTGTTGCCGCCCTTACAGAATCGCTGTGCCAATATTTTATGTAGGCTGGGAATAGTGAGCCTTTGTTTCCAACTTTATACGATGGTGGTGCCGATATTGCATGTTGGCGGGTTACGATGGCACTTTGTTGGCGGCCTTGTACGATGGCGGTACTAATATTTTATTTTGGCTGGCTACGACGGCCCTTTGTTGCCGTCCTTGTACGATGGTGGTACCAATATTGTATTTTGGCTGGCTACGATTTACCATTACTGGTACCCTTATAGGCTTGCTCTGCCAACATTGGTTTTGTAGCGGGATGACTGGGCGTTCATTGGGCCATCGTACGCCAACGTATAAACAATATTGGACCAATGTGCTGTGCTGCCTGGGTAATCGTCTCGCACGCGCTGAAAGCAGACCGCTTCACTGTTGCTTACTTCACTTATTGCACGTCCTACTGTATTTAATACTTGAATTGGTTCCAAATGGCGGTACACTCTTTTTGGCACAGGGATTCAGTGTACCAGCGCTTCTTCCGTTTTCCGTGCTGAGAAGCTGTCTTAACTATTTGGAATGATCCATAATATTTAGCATTGGAAGGTGCACCTCGCGTTTTCAAAAGTACGCATTCTCCATGTCGTATCTGTGGCAACTCACTGGTGAAAATTTTATCAAAGTTCTACTTCGTCCGGCGCTTGTATACTTCTTGTCTTTCGATAAATTTGTTGTCTTGAGTAAGTTCAAGATTATCTACGAGGTCAAGCTCACGATCTGCAAGAAGTATAGGTGATGTACCGAAATTGGCGAAATGAGAATTGCATCCTAAACCAGCAGTGTGCGACCAATTATAGTGTTTCACAGCAGCCTTAATGCAGCATTTCCAGCAGCCTACGAAGTCCGGATACATCTTCAGGAGCTGCTTGATGTCTCTTATGTCCCGTTCTGCCAATTCGTTGGCTGCAGGGTGATAGGGACAAGAATATAATGGCGTTCTCTACCGCCACATTTATCATCCTGACGGTCAACGGTGGGTTCCTGTGCTACCACGCTCTCTGCGACTTCATGTGCTTGAAGCCTTCCACGATGACTTGACTGCTGGCCATCTTGGTTTTCAAAAAACTCTTGACCGCATTCGATGTCGTTTCTACTGGCCTGGCCTTTCTACTAGCGTAGCGCGGTACGTCGGTTCCTGCTTCCCATGCCAACGTCGTAAACTCCCGACATCTGGCCCTGCCGGACCTCTGCAGCCAATTCCGTGCCCCGCAATGCCATTCGAGGTTGTAGGTGTCGACCTTTACGGGCCTCTTCGTCTGAAGAGTTGACCGATAAACAGCGTTCAGAAGTCCGCGCATTGTTAAAGGACTATGTTCAGAGCATTGTTCAAAAAATGTGTGACAATGTCATAAGTGACTTTTTGAGTAGGGTATAACTCCCATTTACTAAACAGTGTTGTGCAAACATTATATGTGCTGTTATACCTAGACAATTATTCACGCTTCGTGTTGTGCGGTGGTTGTGTCGACGGACAAATGGACCCGTAGTGACTTCCGCATAACTGTGGGACAATGTGTTTCTTCTCTTCTACCAGCAGAAAAGTTGTCAACAACTTTCTTAAAACCGGGGGTATTGTGATATAGGGTAGAAGAGCGAAACCGAAACTGCGCGATCGCCGTGGAAGACGACAAGGAAGAGTGCACGGGATCGAGAACCAGCGCGTGCCAGCGTTCGAGGGAGACCAGCGACCGAGGCGCAGCAGCGTTCGAGGCTTGGTTGAACACGACGTTTATTAGACGCGAGGCCTTGGAAGCCAACGGGCAGAGCGCGCACACACTCGATGATGATGAGAATGACACGGTGACGATGAGGACAGAGTGACAAACGGATGATGATGATTATGATAATGCACAGGTGAGGAAGAAGTACATAACAAATGCCCACAATATTTATGATCATTGCTAGCTTGACACTACGGAAAGCAGGACCATTGTCGCAAACTAGCGTCTTGGTGTGCTTCAAACGCTGCTCTTTGAGTGTACTCATGACATTGTATCTTTTCATCCTCCTTTAGCCGTAATAATTTCCGTCCATTTGTCGATCGACTGCAGAAAAGCTTTCGTCGCCTGACTCCAGCTTTGCAAAGCCTAAGTGAAGAACTTTGAACTGTGCTCTTGAATATTCCTGCTTTGTTATAACATCAATAGACCTCTTGAACTTCATGTTGTTCACCTGGCAAAGATGGCATGTTCGGATGCAATGGTTGGTGTCGTTTCTCATGTATGTGTGTGTTTTTCTTGCCTCGTGATGTGAACCTCATGAGTAATTTTTATATGTGTGCCAGAAACCGTAATGTCCACCTGATCCAGGAGTATCATGGTCGAAATGAAGAATCCTTTGAACCTTTCCATTAATATACTAGAGATGTTCCATACGTTCCCATAGTTTAACAGCATTGATCCTTTCTTGATTTGCACATGACTCATGGACAAGCAACTAGGGGAGTGCCTCGGCATCGCTGAGAAGTAGCGCCGCACAGTACCAAACTATGAAATCAAATTGTTGAATATAGTTCGCCCATCGAACAATGCGTCCTTCTCTTTTTTGCCATATTTCACAGTTTAGTGAATGCGTGATTAGTCATGAAAAGCATGAATTTGGCGCATTCAAGGTATGTTTCAAAATACTGAATATCTTTCCAGACGGCCAGCGCTTCCTTTTCAGTGGTAGAGTTATTGACTTCAGCTGGTTATGTGTAGAGCTGTAGTACCCTACAATATAATGGTTTGTCTGATAAGCCTGCTTGGAGAGTTTCTGATAAATAACTGCACCTGTTGTATTGCGTGATGTTTGCTTGTTCAGAACGAAAGCTAGAGAAAAGTCCGGTACTCGCAAGATTGGATCCGGTCAAATTACCTTCACTAGGCGACAGTAGACAGCTTCGCACTCGCGGTTCCATTTGAAAGGTGTGTCTTTTTGTGTTAAGCGCGTAAGGTACCTCGTTTTAAGTGCATAGTCTTTGATCAATGCCCTACAGTACCCTGCCACACCAAGAAAAAACACAGAGTACACATGATAGTGCTTTGTCAGCTTAGAAATTGTGTCTACTGATTCTTGTTCAGTGCTTTTGGTATTACCATCGAACACCCTTTTCAGAAATACAACCTGATTTTGAAAGAAAGCACTTTTCTTGAAATTGACTTTGAGTTGAGAGTAACTGAGATCGTCAAGAGCTTTTGAAAAGTCACCACGGTGCTCCCCTTTCATTTTTAACCCATATATGCCCAGTGTCCTACATATAGGACGCTTCTTTGATGCACTCTAACATCGCTATTTCTTTAGCTGATGACTAGCGCCACCTACAGCACATCAAGCAGGTCTCTTTCTCAACGTCTACAAGCCTACACATTGCTTGCTTTTAATGCTGCCACGTGCCGACCGCTTTCTCCGGGCAAACGCGTGCTTTGCATGAAAGACGTCATGAAGAGGAAGCTACCACATTATTGTCCCTCAGAGTAAACAGACAAGGTGTGCTCACTGCCATGAGAAGACAACCACACGATGTGAGAAGTGCAATGTCGGTGTGCACGTTAACGCTTCAAGGCTTATCACACTCGCACATAGCACCCCTAATGCCCAGTGTCCTATATGTAGGACGGCTTGAAAAACACTGTTGCGTTTACCTGGCAGTTAATAAAAAACTTTGCTTTCTTTTGAAGGGTAGAAGTGCACTTTTTGTGAAAATATTTGTTTTGTCATTTTTTCTGAGTTTGGGGCATATATGGGTTAAGTACACAATGATGACATCGATGAATACGTCGCACAATCGACCCAAATAAGGTCTCAGAATGTCAGTTATAATCTTCTGGAACCACACAGGCGAATTCTCTCATCCAAAAGGTAGACGGTTGTATTCAAACAAGCAAAAAGAAGTTGTAAACTTGGGGTGATTTTTCGATTCTTCAGCATGGGCGATCTGCAAAACCCCATGCAGAGGTCCATTCGCGAAAAGCAATAACACCCACCAGTTTCGCCAGCAATGTTATCTATCCTCGGCATAGGGTGAGTTTGCGAAAGCATTATTGTCGGACCCTTTCCCATGGATACCGCACTTCTTGCAGTTCGCACTGAATACAAATGCATCACACTATGTGCGATCGGAACAGTTCTTTAGCAGCAGCTATCATACCTAAAGCACTAAAATCATTATCGAGTAGTGTATTACAGCTATACACTGAAGCAGGCAGAAGTAAACTTCTCAACCGCAGAAAAGGAAGTGCTGGCCGTATCGAAAGCAGTGCAGTATTTGCAACATACCTAGAGGGTGCAGAATTTACCCTCTTTCTAGACCACCTAGCATTGACTCCTTCTAGGTATGACACAACCAACAGGCCGCATCGCTAGAAGGGTATTCTGCAGAAGGTAGCGTTCCTAAAAGAGACATTAAAAAAATTGAAGGACACTTTGTACTACATTCCAAAGTGTGTTCGGCGGAAGCTTGTGGCCATTCGACTGACTATGCCATGTCTTTTTGTTTTGTAGGACGGACGGATGGACGGACACGAAATGACGGACGGGCAGAGGGACACATGGATGGACGGACGGACATCCGGATGGAGGGACGGACGGACACGGACGGATGGACATACTGACACGGGTGGACGGACGGACGGACACGAATGGAGGGACGGACCTACAGAAACGGACGGATGGATGGACGTATGGACGGACGGATGGACGTGAGCAAGAGGCATTAAAGGCTTTCGCCTTAAAAGTTACGAAACTTCTACGAGAAGTCTTGAAGAAGCATACATGCACATTGGGTGTTGTGATGCAAATTCTTCTTTTGGTTCGTAACGGCCCTCTATGGCTGAGCCACTGAGAGTCTTATTGACAAAGCAGTTGGTTTAATAAACTGACACACGAAACATTTAATCAAGAATTAAAGTGAAAACTATATATGTACACAAAATTACACTTAGTAAAAAGTTCACTGCACACGGTAAACCACTCCTAATTACAACCAAAACGTAAGTTCAATGAAATCAACTAGATAGTCTAGCTCTAACGCGGCTAAGCGGCCGAGCGGAGAAGAACCCGAGTTCAGTATGACCAAAACACGGATGCCTGGCTGGTCGAGTTGACGTGGGCTGGCTGGCGACGACGATAGAGCGGCGGCAGACGTTGAGATGCCAGGGGCAGACGGGGACGCGGACGGAGGGATGGACAGACACGGACGGACGGGCAAGGACGGACGGACGGATGGACACGGACGGACGAATGGATGGACGGACGTATGTACGGACGGACGGACGGGCGTGAGCATGAGACATTAAAGGCTTTCGCTTTAAAAGACGCAACCTAAATTTGCCGGACGATCTCTTCGTTTTCTTTCATGGGCTGAGTGCAGACCGCCTGAATCCTATCGTGGTTTTGGGAAGTTATGCCCCAACAATTATTATTGTTATTATTAGTAGTAGTAGTATTGTTATTATTATTAAAGACTAAAGCTACATACAATTATAACTGCAGACAGTTATAGAAACTGCAGACAAGACCTTAGGACTGAGGCTCTAGGTGCCTTTACACAAGTCCCGCCTTTAAAGACTAGGGCTGCCTGTTCGGTCACTGCAGGGCCCATTTTCTTTTGATGTCGCGCTAAGGCTTGTCATTCTAGAGTGCGCATTATTGCGATAGCAGTTATATGGATACTCTCGGCGGATTTTCCGTCGCTGTTGCCATCATGTCCCGGATATATATTGCTGCGGTGTGAGCCGGGCTGTGGTATGAGCCGGGCAAGAGGAAGAGGAAGACGAGGTTGTCTGGTGCAGCCTGTGGACTCCATCTTTGACTGTCATTGCATGACCTCACTCTCATGCTGTGAATAAACATAGTCAACCTTAATTCCGCCACCGTAAGTTTTTGGTGAAGGTGCGGGGTATTGTACCAAGCAACACGGTTCTGCAAGCGCCTGATCTACGCCGAAGCCGCCGCCTTGCTGGACTGCCTCCGCTACTACTGGCGGCTGAGATGTCTTTCGGTGAAGACAGAAACCGGATCCCCACAGCGGCACAGGTTGCGCCAGTACCAGCAGCACCGTCAGTACCCGCTTCGGCCGCGGCTCCTCCCTGGTTGCGCCAGCATTCTTGATAGAGCCTCGCACGTTCGGTGGCAAATCTGGCGAGGATGTGGACGACTGGCTCACGCATTATGAACGGGTGAGCAAGTACTATCAATGGGGCGCGGCTAGCCAGCTATCCAACGTAGTCTTTTTCTTGACCGACACAGCGCTCGTGTGGTATGAAAACCACGAGGATACCCTCACGACCTGGGGTCGCTTTGTATCCCAAATAAGGGAGTGTTTCGGGGACTCCGTAGCGAAGCGAAAGCAAGCGGAACAAACACTGCTGCAAAAAGCCCAGATCCCAGGTGAGACATGCACGACATACATTGAAGCTATATTGAAGCTCTGCAAGACCGTCAGCCCTTGTATGTCGGAGGACAAAGTTGGCCACCTACTGAAAGGCATCGCAGAGGATGTCTATCACTTGCTCATTGGCAAAGAGAACATTGCCACAGTAACCGACGTTATACGCCACTCTCGCACATTCGAGACCCTGAAGATGCGGCGCATTACTCCCAAAGTTTGGTCGCCTGCCGAATGTGACCACCGTTGCGAGTGTTGACGGATATACGTCGTTTGATCTCGCCTCGACGATACGCGCGATCGTTCGTGAAGAGCTCACTCGACACTCTCGCCCGACTTCCCCTGACACGCCCACCTGCTCTTACGGAGCTACTCCGATGCCGCTTCCCTCTCACCATCATGTGTCCATTGCCGCTGCAGGCGTCGACGACTACAACTACAGGTCTGGCTCACCACCCAGGCCAGTACCGAGGACAGCGAGGCCACAACGCAATGTCTACCACCAAGAGTCGAGGTACGAACACCGCTTCAGCCGTCCCCGTCATCCGACCACCACCTATGAACACCCGAACGAAGATGCATTTGTGCCACCCTGTCGGGGCAGTGCCTTCCAGGAGTACAATGCGTACCGCCAGTCTCCCGTGTGTTACCGTTGTAGTGTCGCCGGATATATAGCTCGCTTCTGTCGTTGGCAGCGAGAGACATCAGGATACGATTCCCCATCAGCGTTTCGTCGAGCTGGCAATGGTCACAACAACGATCCTTGGCCTGGCTATTCCGGGAGTACCTCACGACGAGAGAATCGATGTAGCAGCTCTCCCGCTTCCGACCGCAGTTGGACGCCTCCCCCTGCCCGACTGCGCCGCTCACCTTCACCGGGACGACGGCTGTCACCACCACAACCGCCGGGAAACTAGCCGGCGCGACCGATGGAGGTTAGGTCGCACAAAAGGATTCGCCTCAGATGCCTCCGCCAGTTACGATGTTCAAGAACAAGATACATGTGTTATAGATGGTTTTCGTGCAAGTGCTTTAGTGGACACCGGTGCGACAGTTTCAGTCATGAGTCAAGAACCGCATTGGCCGCAAAGTTTTGTTTTCTTGGGACGAATCAACAAGATTTTGTGGTATTGGCGGGGAAATACTTCATCCTGTGGGAGTTTGTGCCGTTAACGTCATATTGGCAGGGAAGGTGTTCCCAACAGAGTTTTTGGTACTGCAGCGTTGCACCCATGATGTTATTCTCGGCATCGACTTTCTACAAGACTATGGCGCTTTTGTCGACTGTAGAACCGGTGAATTTTCTGTCAGCGGTGAAATTGTTCCCGCCCTTGTTGATGAGCCGCAGGCCGCAGATGACGCTTTATTTCCGATGAACTGACAGTGCCCCCCTGGTCAGTGACATCAGTTGCGGTATTTGCTTCCGTCCCTCCCGCATCCCTCTTTGATGCCATCGTTGAACCTGCCATGGTTCAATGTGCTAAGAAAGGCATATTAGTTCCTCGTTGTGTTGTATCGGTTGATGGCGGAGCAACCTTTCTGTGGGCACTTAACTGTTCACCAATGCCGGTTGTACTCCCTCGAGGAATGAAGCTCGGAGTGTTCAACGATGGCACCGCCAATTCTATAGCAGCAATCAACAACGACGAAAGGAAAGAATCGTCAGTCACTTGCGAGCGCAGTCGCTCCAACGAGTCAAGGATTTTAAGCATGATGGCAAGCCTTTGCGGTCACACGGGCAGCAGACATTACTCCACCTGTTGGGACGACATGCTTCTGTGTTTGACTTTTGCCAAGAGCAGAAACCAATCCGGCAAAAACCTTACCGAGTGTCATCGTCGGAGAGCAAAGTTATAGCCGAACAAGTTCAGGATATGCTGCAGAAGGGTGTTGTCGAAGAGTCATGTAGCCCGTGGGCAGCACCAGTCATCTTGGTGAAAAAGAAAGACGGTTCCTGCAAGTTTTGCGTTGACTACAGACGACTCAACGCCATCACCAAAAAAGATGTATACCCGCTGCCCCGCATTGACGATGCCATTGACTGCTTGCACTCGGCTTCGTACTTTTCTTCGGTAGATCTACGATCAGGATACTGGCAGATATGCACCCTGCCGACAAGGAGAAGACCGCATTTGTGACGCCCGATGACCTGTACCAATTTAATGTAATGCCGTTCGGGCTTTGCAATGCCCCCGCTACCTTTGAAATATTTATGGACTCTATCCTTCATGGTCTTAAATGGGAGGTGTGTTTATGCTACCTGGACGACGTCGTCATTTTCGGACGTACCTTCGATGAGCATAACGCCCGTTTGGGCCTTGTCCTAGACTGTATCAGAAAGGCCGGATTAGTTTTGAACTCTAAGAAGTTTAGGTTTGGGGAACGACAAGCATTAGTTCTCGGTCACCTGGTCGACAAAAATGGTGTCAGGCCAGATCCCCGCAAAATCGAAGCAGTTAGCGAATTCAACCCACCCCAGACAGTGAAAGAACTCCGCAGCTTCTTGGGATTATGTTCCTACTTTCGTCGTTTTGTGCCCAGATTCGCGGACGTTGTGCACCCACTGACAAGCTTGTTGCAAAAAAACAGCCCATTCGACTGGACACCTGAATGTGACGCCGCATTTTCTAAACTGAAGTTTCTACTGACATCACAACCTATTCTTCGCCACTTCGATGCCACCGCTACTACTGAAGTTCACACTGACGCAAGTGGAATTGGCATCGGGGGTGTGCTTGTTCAGCGACATAATAATGCAGAGCATATCGTGGCCTATACGAGTCAAACCCTAAGCAAGGCTGAAAGGAATTACACGGTGACAGAGCAAGAATGCTTAGCGGCTGTATTCGCCGTTCAGAAATTTCGTTGCTACCTCTACGGTCGTTCGCTCACGATTGTGACGGACCATCATTCGTTGTGTTGGCTCGTTACCCTCCGAGACCCTTCTGGCCGCCTTACACGCTGGGCTTTGCCACTCCAAGAATTTGACTTTAACATTTCATATAGAAGTGGAAGACGTCATTCGTACGCTGATTGCCTTTCTCGCCTTCCTATGACCACGACGGAAGATAGTACGGACAACTTCGACATCTGTTTTGCTGCGGTCTCTCGCACGTTTCCTGACGCCAATATCTTCAAGCGGGAACAACACAACGACTTATCTTTGGACCCTTTGTTCGTTGATGCCCGCAGTCACAAAGGCACTGGTCGCTTTCGTATTCGCGATGGACTCTTGTATAAGACAAATTATTCAGCAAGTGGCGCACGTTATTTGCTAGTTGTTCCTGAGAGTCTTCGATGCGATGTTCTCAGTGTTATGCACGATGTTCCAACATCAGGACATCTTGGGTTCATTTGCACCTTACATCGTGCACAGGAGCGGTTTTACTGGTCTCGAATGCGACATTCCACGAAGCAATATGTCTCGGGTTGCTACAAGAGCCAGCGTCACAAGCGACCCGCGGGTGCCCCGCACGGCCTTCTTCATTCCATAGCGCCGCCTACCACGCCTTTCGAACAAGTTGGCATCGACCTGTTAGGCCCGTTTCCAAGATCGTCGAATAACAACCGTTGGATAATAGTCTGCGTCGATCACCTCACCAGACACGCAGATACCGCTGCGATACCTATCTCCACAGCTGATTACGCCGCTGCCTTCTTGATGCGTTCTGTAGTTCTTCGTCATGGTCCACCTCGAGTAATCATCAGTGACCGTGGTCGCCAATTCATTGCAGACGCTGTGGAGGAGTTGCTTCGCCTATGCAATTCGCAGTTCAGACATTCTATGCCATATCCCCAGACGAACGGCCTTGTAGAACGCACCAACCGCACACTTAATAATATGCTGGCTATGTATGTCTCATCCAATCACAAGAACTGGGATGACATCTTACCGTTTATTACCTATGCGCACAATACGGCGAAGCATGAGACCACGGACTTCACGCCTTTCTACTTGCTGTACGCTCGATCGCCGCGGAGATCCCTCGACACAATCCTCCCATTTACACTCCCATGCTGAGGACTCTGTGGCCGAAACGTAGTGCCGCCCTGAAGAAGCCCGTCAAATTGCTTGTCTGCGCACACTGCCATCACAAGATCGCTCCAAGCAGCGGTATGATCGACGCCGCGATGTCATTGCATTCGACAAAGGAGAACTTGTGTGGTTGTGGATCCCCTCAACGCAAACGTGGTTTATGTCAGAAGTTTTTACCGCACTACACTCGCTCGTTTGTCATCATAGATCGCTTGAGCGACTTGACGTACGTCGTGGCGCGCTTGACGTCAGCTCATCGTCGGTCAAGTCGAACGCAGTTGGTGCATGTGGCTCGTCTGAAGAGGTTTTATCCCTCCAGTGATTTTGACTCGCCCAGCGGGCTTCGTCTGTGAACAGGGGATTGCTACGGTGTGAGCCGGGCTGTGGTATGAGCCGGGCAAGAGGAACAGGAAGACGAGGTTGTCTGGTGCGGCCTGTGGACTCCATCTGTGCCTATCATTGCCTGACCTCATTCTCATGCTGTGAATAATTATAGTCAACCTTAATTCCGCCACCGTAACAAGATATATATATATATATATATATATATATATATATATATATATATATATATATATATGAAAGAAAGTCACAGTGAAAAACATAACAACATTTATTCTGAGCTTTCGGCCGGGGACCGGCGTTTATCAAAGATGCCAATGGTACATGGAGTTCGGGTTTAAATACAGATTCCCGTGTTACATACACAGATACACATGCCGTCGGGATTCGTTGGCACGGGACAAGGGGAGGGACCAGAAGAACAATAATAGCAAGAAAGGTCAGGGGGAGAAGGTCAGACATGCGTACAAGGCCGCAATTTGTTGGAACTTAACAAGAGGCGGGGCCAGAACACACAAACAAACAATCAATAAATAACAAGTAAAAGGGCTTAAGAAACGAGGCTACGTGTGCGATCCAAGACAAAAAAAAACAAGTAGCACTGGTAAGGACGCGATTACCCGGCTAAAAGGGGATATCCATTCGCTTCGGGACGAAAGGGGAAAATGGTCGCGGACGCCGGATGTCAGCGCACAGTGCGTGTTTCTTTGTTCAGCATGTTATCTTCTAAACGTGCGTCAAAAGTCGTTAAGTGCGTGCCCACCCATGCGCCTGAGGGAATGGGGTTCAGTGTGGCTAATGAAGTCGACCGCTCTCCTCGGAGGCTTTGCAGACGCTGGCGGCAATCATCACAGACCGCCCGCAAAGTCAAGGAAGCGGCTCGCCGGTGAGCAATATCGTGAACAGATGTAGAATAGACGGCATGCGTGAGTACACGAGACTATATATATATATTTATATATATATATATATGTGTGCACACATACAAAGCAACAAAACAACAACCTATGTCAAAGCGAACGCCTAAGGCCTACACGGTTACATCATCTGATAGGAATCTGTACACGGAGGAAGGAGCGCGCACGTTCTTTCACACAAGAATGACAATAAAATGACGAAAATGAAGAAAATAATGGTAATGAAGCAACTTTCGAGGCCTCGATCACCTAGCTGCCTGCGGAATTCGATTTTTCAGGTTCGTTGTAGGCTAAGCACGATAGTCGCCCTAAGCTTTCATTTATGCCACCAGAGACACTGTTGAACTTGTGGATGAGGTACGATTCACGAGCCTCCCGGTCATAATGTGTTTTGAAATGGGATTGAAGTACCACCGCAGAAAAGGTGTGGAAGGGGTGGCCCAGATTATTAACATGTTTGGAGAGAGGAAGGTGCGGTAGGGCCTTTACGTGTGCTCTGTGGTTGTTGATTCTCATCCTGAACGCAGTCTTAGTTTGACCTATGTACTGGGCATGGCATAAGGTGCATTCGAGAAGGTAGATGACGTTTGCGCTGCCGCAGTTGAAGTTGCCCCTTATCTGATAAGAAAATGATGAAGCGGTACTTGTGCGGTGAACACTTTGTTCATCATTGGACAGAGTTTGCACCTAGGTTTGTTGCAGGGGCCGCTGCCTGTGAATTCAGGAGCGTTGATTTTAGAGGACGTTACAATATCTCTAATCTCGCCCGTCTGTAGACAACGCGTGGAGGTTCCGGGAAAACACATCGTAACTTGTCGCTTTCAAGCAGAATGTTGTGGTGCCTTTTGAGGATGCAGTTTATGTTAGGGGGAGAGGCTGAATATGTTAGAATAAGATTGGGAGTAGGTTTTTCGCGGTCCGACTTTGTGTTTTTTATCAAATGGCGGCGGTCCTGCTTTTCAGATTTCTTAATAGCGTCGTTGATGACAGACTGCGGGTATTGTTGTCGTGTGAGGTCGTTGCTTAGTTGTTGACAGTTGGAGGCCAAGTCGGCCTCATCAGGCCGACTTCGCCTCCAACTATCAGGCCGTCTTCGCCTCCAACTGTCAACAACTAAGCAACGACCTCACGCTATCGCGCTCAACTCTTAAAGGCGAAGCTTAAGGGTCCCCCATTTTAACGCGATAGCGTTAAAGAGCTCGTTTCGCAGAAATTCCGGCGTAGGCGTCGGTGTCGGCGTCGTTGGTTGTGAGCGAAAAATCAGCATCTTGTCCGTGACTGAAAAATCGAGAAAGATGCAAATAAAATAAATAATAAAAATTTTCGGGTCCGAGTGAGGATCGAACCCAGGCCGTCTTCGCGGCAAGCAGGTGTTCTACCACACAGCCATGCCTCTGCTTGGAAATACTGTGAAAATAACTTCCTCTGCTTGGAAATGCAGTGAAAGTAACTTCTATGCTTCGCAAACGCACGCGTCCTTTATATAGGCGTCGCAATATAACATGTAATATACCAGGAATATTGAGTGGTACAAGCGTACATTGCCATCGGGCGTCAGAATATGTGACTATCATAACGATTTCATAGCTTAAAGCCAGCCACCCATTACAAACGGGACACACCTTACTGCGCGTATTCCCTTAACACCACGCACTGGGTGCATAGCAAGTTCGAAAACATTTCCCACATTCGCCGCGCATAATTCCTCCTTGTTTAAAGCATACTTCCCATTACATAGTATGCACTAAGTGATTGAAGTACGCACTAGGGACGGGATATCACTGTCGCGTTCAACTCTTAAAGGCGAAGCTTAAGGGTCCCCCAATTTTTTTTTGTCTGCCCCTCAGAAACAAGGAAGAATTTGTCCGCTTATCATAAAAAATCAGGTCCATCTCTAACATCTGGATGTAAAACTAAACATGTGTATAAGTTTGTGCTTTGCAAGCCAGGGTGTGTGTGTATATGATACCTTTATCGTGTGGCAAGGTACACGTCGGTCAGAGCAGGAGGTGCATCAACACAAGGCTACAAGAACACCCACCCTCGCTCTCCGCCTGTAATGCCACCAGCAATCATCTGGCCAATCATTCTCTTTCAGGTTGATGTAATCCCCATTTTGTTGATACCACTATCCTTTCACGACATCACAATAGAATAACAAGAGAATTAACTGAAGTTTTTCACATTCCCAGATTAACAGAGAAATGCGTCAGCCAAGCATCTGTAACCTTCTCAAAAAAATTTGATTCCCTCTTCAACACGTTTGTATTAAAGCGGCATTTCATTGTGTGTTGATCGTTGTGTATGTTTATCACCAGGGCATGTGCCTCCTGCTGTTATCTTCTTGGTGTGGCTTGCATCGCACCCTCTGTGACAATTTTCTGTTTGCGAGTCCATGCTGGCTGCATATAAAGGGCGTGTATTTCAATAAAAAGTTCAGTTGTGAGTACAGTGCATGTGCTGTCTTTTCTTGTCCTTTGTATTCGTTACCACGCCGCAGCAATACATCAGTATGAACCCAAACCAACTCGCCCACTGTTATGTGTGGTGCGCGTTCGAATAGAGCGCGTTTAAAGGCTGCGCTGTTAGAAAGTGAGTGGAGTGAGAAGAAAGAAAATGCGGCGCAGTGCGCACGCGGTACGGCAACAACACCGACGACGTTGAAGAGCAGCAAGGACGAGGGCGCGCGGTGCGACGTCAAAATAAAAATATACAAAAAAAAGAGGTCCAGTGGTCAACGACCACGAAGTTCCAGTATAACCAATCAGAAGTGGACCCGAGGGCCAGCAAAGCCTTGGCCCAAGAAGGGTAGTGGTGTTTCAGCGGAACGAGATGAGTGGAAGGTCGTCACCGGACCGGGCGCTGAAGATGGGCCGTAAGGTTGCGGACCCGAGTCATAAAGACTTCAACCGGTCGGGGCCTCCCGCCGTCGCGTTCCCGCGCGAGCGGACCGTAACCATCCGGTCGTGAACTCCAGCCCAAGGCCTGTGGACTTCGGCGCCGGCTGGCAACATAGCAGCAGCAGTCGGACTACGGGCCCGAGCTGTGCGTCCAGCTGTCTGCCAGGTTGTCCCTGGTTTCTCAACAGGTTGCCCACCAGCTACCAAATCCACATTGTCACCAGCCAGCCCTCGTCCACTACAAGAGCCGCAGCCACCGCGTTCCGGTTTGGTAAACGTCGCCGAGCCCTCAAAGACATGGTGAGACCCACCACAATTATGACCCCGCTCCGCCTCGTCAGAACTGTGCTGTGTAGATTAACACTTTGAGATTTCCCATTCTTCGTAGTTAAAACTGTTCCAACGTGTGCAGAGGAGCTTTTGTTGAGTGTTTGAGTTTGTGTGGATTTCTGTCGCTTTAAATTTTCATTAAACGTTTCGTGTGGTTTTGTTAAACCAATGTCTTTGTTCTCCTTCATAAAACTCTCAGAGACTCACTCTTAGAGATCTGTGGTAATAGGAAAAAAAGAACCTGCTTCACACCCACCTAGCCGTTATTCTTCGTTGACTACTCTTGCATAGCCCGGGTGTATAATCGGTCTTGCCTGAGAGATATATGTCGGTGTAACCTCTTGTAGAAAGTGTTCTCCTGAACTTCCATAAGCATGAATTACTTTGTTAATATTTTGCTTGTATACTGCCTTCGTTTCCTCTGGGTTTTGCTCGTATCTTAGTAAGTTTCATGTCTTTGGTAGTCCTAATTGATTGTCCATGTTACTCCTGAGTGTTCTGTTGTGCCTCTGACGCTCCCATCTCCTTTGTAGCCCTTCCTTAGCGTCCGAAATGGGCAGAAGCTTACTCTCTCGAATCTGTAATTGCGCTTCTGGTGTAACTGTTTGTGTGGCCGCGGTTACGTCTTTCTTGATCTTTTCAGTCAAATCTTCGTTTTTAATTTCCCCGCTGGTATGCTCTCTAATGTTCTGCAATTTATCCCAGTCGACAAGTTTGACCTTTTTGCACTTTTTTTACGCTGTCACGCCATGACGTTGATTTATATTAAGCAGTAGAGTACGCCCAGATCTTCCTGTGTATTTATCCACTGCGAGTAAGTTATGTTTTTTGGGAAAGTAAGGTCTCACATAGGAACGGCCCAAATAACGGTGCCTCTTCTTGTGGGAGCCAATGGATCGGTTGCTAGGTTTATGCCTTCCTGCTGCAAGTCTATGCAGAGGTTTCAGCCTTTGAGGGTCTCTAATCTATAGCTCCATGCCACGTGTGAGTATTGAAGTCTCCTCCGATTATCGCCATACCATTACACCCTATAGCGAGGATTTTACTAAATAGTGTTCGGAATTTGTGGCGTTTACACCGCAGATATACTGTGAACGCTGAGGATAGAGGCTCTCTGCTGATTTCCGTTTAGGCATAATTTCTTTGCAGATATTATTAATATTCCCAACTTCCGTTTGGTTTTCAACGACAGTTAAGTTTCGCTTTACTGAAGCCGTAAGGTTTTTCGTCTCCATTCCGTACCACCAAATGATCTGTATCCTGATAGCTTTGCTGTACCGTGCGTTCCTTTGTAAGTGGACTCGATTTGTTAATCATGTGCTGCTGTAAATTGCATGTTCTAGAGCGCAGCTCTTAGGTGCTCGTTCCTGCATTAAGCAACGCTGGCGTAGCCGATATAGCGAACGAGGACGAAAGGGAGCGAACGTGGGGCGCAGCGGAGATTGAAAACACCACGGTAAGGAGGAGAGCATGAGGAGGAGCGAACGACAGTGGCGAGACGACAGGTTCCACGGCAGCCACCCGCGGCGCCGCAGTAGTGCGCACCGTCGTGCTCAGGTTGTTGTGGAACGCGCACACGTGGTGCCTTCCGCAGTCTCCTGGTTAGCACGTAGTCGCGCTTCGCTCGGTCAGCGGTAGTAGATGGGAAATGGGCTGCACAAAATTTTCTGCTCCAGTCACGCTATTCACGGTGTCCTCTTCTTATTGTGAACTATATTTCAATATACAAAATAGCCTCAGCCAGTTCCTTCTGAGCAATGAGTGACGCAACTGGTGGATGTGCGTCGCGTGCTGCTGATGATGAACGAGCTGCCCGAGCAGAGGCTCAACGCCGCCGATGCCAGAATTCAGAGGTGCGCGCCGCCGAAGCGAAAGCACTTGCATCAACTTATTGCAAGATCCACACACCTAAACAGCTGCGCTCAAAATTCGCTTTAGTATTGTCGTAATCATCGGACCATTTGCCTATTGATTAACTTCGAAAGGTCTGCCAGCTCTATTTTGTCTGTTGCATCTGAGGCTTTCGTGGTTTAAGAAACGTGAAACCATGAAAGCCTCAAATACAACAAACAAAATAGAGCTGGCGGAGCTTTCGAAGTTAATGAATAGGCGTAAGGTAGCCGACATAAAAAGTCGTAACAACGAGAGTATTGAGCATGCTCTAAGGAACGGAAGAAGCGTCAAAGCTGTGAGAACAAAGCTGTGGATTGGTGAAAATCAGATGCATGCCTTAAGGGACAAGGAAGGCAAAGTCACTACCAATATGGATAGAATAATTCAGGTAGCCGAGAAGTTCTACAGAGATCTGTACAGCAGCCGAGACAATTCAGGATGATAACGTAAGAAGCAGTAATAGCCCAGAGGAATCAGACATCCCACCAGTATTGACAGAAGTAAAGAAAGCCCTAGAGGGAATGCAAAGAGGCAAAGCCGCTGGTGAGGATCAGGTAACATCAAACCTGTTGAAAAACGGTGAAAAGATTGTGTTAGAAAAACTAGCTACCCTGTGTTCGAAGTGCCTCTTGAGGGAGAGGATACCAGAATCTTGGAAGACGCCAAGATCATCTTCATCCATAAGAAAGGGGACGTCAAGGATTTGAAAAATTACAGGCCGATCAGATTACTGTCCGTTATCTTCAAGCTATTTACTAAAATATTCACCAACAGAATTAAGACGACATTAGAGTTCAATCAACCAAAGGACCAAGCAGGATTTCCTACAAGCTACTCAACAATAGACCATCTTCATACTATCAGCCAGGTGATAGAGAAATGCGCGCAATACAACCAATCCCTATTCGCAATGCTCATAGACTGTTGCGCCGCCAAGCGGAATTCAAGATCATACTCTCGAAGAGGGTCATTATGGGTGCGCTACGCGATCGCTCCCTTGTTCGGCTGTGGTAGCCTCAGTGTTAACGCGTTAGCAAGAGACGAACACTACGACTTTGCATGTTTCCTGCATCAGGGAACAAATTGGGCCCTCCGTTACACGATAAATCAGCTCATCTGTTCTTGCGAGACGCGAAATCTACGCGAAAATACGTGGCAACTCGAACATTGAATGATAGCCCACAGCGTATTCATATCATCTTCGCGAGGTTCCCTGTAGCCACGTAGGTTAGTTAAATATTATTGTCTGACCTAGTCAGTTGAAACTCACCTTGTTTACTTGCATATAGCATTTGTCAGTGCTTTTGTCCCGCATGAATCGTATAACATTGAACGCGGAATGTCGCGCGAGCTCGCGATTTGCACTTTTACACTGAACAATCTCAAATTGGCCAGCGCTGCGCCGCTTGTGTTTGTATGTTTGTTGATATGGGGCAGCACACTTCAAGCAATTTGCTTGTTGACAGGTCAGGTGTTCTCTGACGGGTTTGAGAGCAAAATGTTCTCCGCGCCCAGACAAACGTGGCGACGCGGTGTGATGCTTCAGATTGCTTTCAGCGGTGATGTTGAATGACGACGAGGATTTTGCACTGGACGTAAAAGGCTGTGAAAGCACGTAGAGTGACAGCGACGATGAATGATCAGCTGCTAACTCGCGAGTTGCAGCTCACGTCCCCTTCTTTGTTAGTTTCTTCACACTCGTAAGTCCCTTTGATTGTGTATGATCTATTATATACTTGAGCGAGAGCAAAATAAAAACACAGCTTTTCTTGCACTTTGCATATAGTGCAATTATTGTGGATATTACGTAGCGCCGCATGCCGTCAACACGATCGAGCTCGACCAGCATGAAACGTGCAGTCACGGCCACAATTCACGCCTCTCGGCTAATTTCTCCTGTACTTCACCGGTACCTTCCGCACGGCATAGTTGTTCGACGAATTTTCGCAGCGTCGAAGAATTCGTCGTTGCGAAAGGCATGCTTGCATATTCTTTTCGATATTCATGTTTCGATCGTGCTGATCGAACCTGCAACATCCGAGTGCAGTGAATCGCGCACGGCTAGAGTCTGAGCATGGCTGTGACACAAGCGCTACTGAATGGGATGTTAAATGCTTGCGTTGCGTTGAAGAAGCAAGTCTGCGTTACTGACTGCGCAAGTACTGACGACGGCGTGTGTTTGCAAACCATCACCATGTTAAACATTCGGTACCGCGCAGCAGCGATGGTGCTACTCGATAGCGGCCTACTACTCTGGCAAATCTGTCAGGCAGGCTCAGTCCATGCTACCTCGAAGTGCCGTTCAGTTCATACTTCAATTCTAGTTCATGAAGTTTCCTGCAGCACGAACAAGATTTCGCAAAGGACCGCTTATGCCTGGTAACGCAGCTGAAATATAACCTTCCACACTGCGATAAATAATTAGGTGGCGAGCTTCCATGGTTTGGGAAAGTATTTCCGTCTCATATCCATTTCAGTGCAGCTCATGACTAGACAGCGGATTTCAGGCAAATGCCTATTTTGTTCCTTGCGTTCCTATCGTGCTACTTCGATATATGAGCATGAATTAGAGGCTAAGAAGCGTTTTTATAGAGTTTTTATAGTGCCATAAATGCCTATTTTTGGCGTTTGTGCCTAAATTCCTATAAGTGCCTATAAATGCCTATTTTCAAAATCGCTGCCTATATGACTACTATTTAACCTCAAATTTTGCTTTAGAGTACAGTTTGAGACCGTTATTTACGCTACCGGGCAAAATTGACCTTTCGGAACTCTATGAGGAGCAACCTAGTTCTCTAGCTCAACAAACATCCGGAAAGCAGCCGCTCGCAGCAATGCAATGGGACGCGTTGGCCACCTTACGCCCCCGCGCTATCATGGCGTGAGCGGTTGGAGGAGGGGGAGGAGGAAGAGAGGAGAAAACGCTATTTCTGCAATCCTAAATGGGAGCATGTCCCAGCGTATAGAGGGAAACGGGGAGAGGGAAATAAAGGTGGGAAGAGGAGAGGGAAGAAGAGGAGAGTGGCGTTCATGGCCGTGAACGTGGTGGGCGGCTTCTACAGCTGGTTTTCCAGTCCAGTGTTACCGAAGAATTGAAGCACCTCCTTTAAGAACTGGGTGTAGTAGGGGGCAGGCAAGCGGAGGTGCCTCTGTGCAGCCGCAGGAAGACGGACAACGAATGCCAAACCGTGGAGTGCCGTCCGGGGAAAGTAGAGTGTAGGCTAAAAAAAAAATCTGATACGCACGTGGCTTTTGTTTTGTTTGTAATTTACTTCTTCACCAGGTCACATGTAAAATTTTAGTTAGACACTGGAAGTTGTTGCGTGCTCAATAAAGAGCTTTGTACCACAATTTTTTAATTGGTTCGTTACGAGCCGCGAAAGCATGATGCGCGGAGGTGAGCATGAAATATTTGCCACTCACCCCGTGTGAACTTCGCCAGCCAAATTCCTTCCTTGCCCTCTTCGGTATCGGAGCAAGTCGGAGACGCAAGATCACATGACGCAGACGCATCAACACGTCATGCGCACGCAAGGTTACATGCCCATGACATGTCCAAGCCAGGTCGTGCACGCAAGCCATGTTATGTGGTTTCGGCGTTCATTGTAGTGTACTGCCTGTTTCTGTGGGATGGATCCCTCTATGTGCGTATGTTTGAAGGGCCTGGCATGGATCATGTATCGTTACCACGATACATAGCGTGGAACCGCTGGAACTGCTGTAAGGGCGGACGCACCAAAAACACATTAAGCGTTGTCATGGCTAGCGCCGGCACGACGCACACGAAATGGAGGCAGCTTAGTTTCGCGTCTCGCTCAATTCAAAGTAAAAAAAAAAAGATATATATATATATATATATATATATATATATATTGTGATGACGATGAGCGGCAGTGGAGCTTCGGCCTCGTGCTCAACCAGCACGAAGAAGAGAAGGATGATGTCAGAATAGAACAGCCGGCCTAGCGTACGGGCGCTGTGTCTACTTCTCTTCTTTACAATGGCGCAGTCGCCGAAAAAGATCCCTTAAGGCAGACATTGCCTTTGCTCGTGCTTTTACGGCATTCCGGTCCCGCCATCCAAGGAAAGCCGTCCATGCGCCCTTGGCCATGGAACCCGCCTACCTGCCACCGCACCGAGCACAGTTCGGGGATGGCGTCTATGCCTCCTCGTCGCCTCACAACCTCTCGGCGCGGCGACCGCTGTCCGGGGTTGGCGTCCGGGCCTCCTCGGCGGCTGGACTTTCCGCCACCGGAAATGGCGTTGATCCCGTGAACCGGACTCCGTCGTCTCATCAGCCTCCAACGGACGCCGTGAGTACCGGAGCCACTGATGACGGCCCTGGCTCGTCATACTTCTCACCCGAGAGTGCCGTGGAGCCTCCGCGTGCCCTTACGCAACTTTTGCAAGAAGTCCACCAGTTCGCCTCGTTGCGCTGTGGGTTCTGGCCGGCCGCCTTACCATATCCAGCACATTCGGAAGTACCGGTGTTCCGCGGCTTCCAGGATGACGCTGACGTATGGGTAGCGACCATAAATGCGCTCGGCTTGCGCCATGCCTTGCCCGAAAATAAGAAATGGCTGGTAGCCATCGACCGACTTCGCGGTGCTGCCGAGGCATGGCACAAGTACGAAGGTGTCAAGCAATGTTCCTGGATGGAATGGAGTGGCCGACTCATTGCTGTTTCTGGCCGGATTGGTCACGACACCTGCATGATTAACCCGACATATGCCGAGGACGGAGTTCAGGGGAACCTCCTCGAGGCTGCATCGGTACACTGCAGCTCGTCGACCGGCAGCTTTGCAGCCCACCCTCGTCCTCAAACCGGACCCGACTTGTCCTCTTCGACATTCCAGGACCCCCCCGTCGAGTTCCGGTGGCCGGATCGACGTTACACCACCAGATGCCCGACATCACGCCGCACACCACCCAACGCGGTCGCTTCTGACACTACAGGTCCGCGTCGGCGGCATCGGCGAGCTTACGGCTCTTGTGCAAACCGGAGCTCCGCGCACGCTGCTGCATCGACGCCATGCCCCAGCCAACCTCCAACCTTGGCCCGAGGCACCCGTGCGTGGCCTCGGTTGCTGCGCGTTGCCTGTCGGTGCGCTGGACCTGTACCTCCATACCGAAGCCGGGAGGAAGTTCCTGGCCGGCGTTCCCGTCTTCGAGGATCTACCTGCTGACATGATCCTAGGAGCTGATTACCTCCTGTCCGGTGAAGTTCGCCTTACCGTAGATTCCGCTGGTTTCAGCCTCAGCCGCTTCACTCCTGGTACCACATCAGATCAAAGGTCCAGAGTCAATAGACCACAACCTGACGTGTCTGCTGATACCAGAAGCACCTTCTGTGACCAGTCGGACGCACATCTGCTGCCTTCACGGCAGTCACTGGCCGAAGGTGCGAACGTTCGCTCAATAACGTCAACACAGAGATCATCGATGCGCCCCGAGCAGACGTAGCCGGCATCGGCCATTCCGAAAGCCCTGCGCCCCGGGTCGACGCAGCCAGCATCGGCTATTCCAGTGGCCCCACGTGCAAGTCTACTGACGACGGCAAATGCTCCATTCTCACACCCCCCTGTCCCACCTGAGCGCCGTGCAGATCAACACGAAGTGACTCTCGCTGTCATGGGATCCGCCGCTGACTGGTCGGGCGGCGACCACCTCGACCAAAGCAGCGAGATGCCTTCGAAAGACGTCAGTGATTTCGACGTCGGGCGCAGCTATGGTGGCGTTCACGTGTGCGGACATGATACGGAGCCACCAGAGACCACCGGTTATCCCAGTTACCGCACAACCGAAAATTGCGGTGACAGCAACGTAGACGCTGCTATTTCGACCCACCATCACACTCCGTTGCTTGTCCGACCTTCTACGCAATCTTCGCTGTGCAAGTGTTTGCCTGCCCAGCACGCAGACGTGGGTGATTACCAGCGCCCCAAACTTTGGCAACAGAATTGCCTGTTAAGCGTGCTGCGGCCGCTACGAGGCAGCCAATGTCGCCTACCAGAGTGTTCGGCAGCCCAGCAAGGCGGGTCGTGGTGTCTACGAGGGAGACCCCCCAGACACAGCCAATACCGCCCGCCAGAGACGGTTTCGCTTACGACGGCAGTTCAGGGCCCCGGGCGTGTGGACCGACCACGACCAATGCGGAACAGCCAATGTCGTCCGCCTGAGTCCATTGCTGAAGCTCCGCAGGCCATTTCGCAGTCATGGCCGAGTGTGATGACGATGAGCGGCAGTGGAGCTTGGGCCTCGTGCTCATCCAGCACGAAGAAGAGAAGGATGATGTCAGAATAGAACAGCCGGCCTAGCGTGCGGGCGCTGTGTCTACTTCTCGTCTTTACAATATATATATATATATATATATATATATATATATATATATATATATATATATATATAGATATATATATATACACGCATACATATTCCGTTTGTACGTTCCAATATTTCTATCAACTTTCAATCTTCTATTCAAGCAACAGATTGCATAAATTACGCATGTCGCCTCGAATAACTCTCGCAGTGTCACGTACAACTGTGACGTACGCAGGACTATTCCTTGTTGTACGTCACGTCCTCCATGTCTCGGCGCACGCCGGTGATATGAAGGGCAAACGGCGGTCAGTTTTGAAATTTCACCTCTTTCCGAGGCGCGTAGCGTTGCAAATCTTGGCAGACAAGATATTGAGCTCCCATTGCATGCATTTCACTTGTCAGCTCGAAATGCTCAAACCTGGTGAGAAACCCATTAAGGTGTTCAGACAGAAGAAAAGTTCACTATGCGCGATTTGGCCCGGCCAATACGAGGCTACAAGACCCTTCTGGCCTTTTAGCAGTCTGGCTATTTGCTCCTGTGCTGCCCTTCTCAGCCATGCCGAGAATATAGAGACCCAGGAGCGTGTTTGTTTGATGATGGACACTTAACTCACCACGCTGAACAATAAAAGGAGAAACCGGGTTCTGCAAACCATGCGGGAAAATGGACAACTGCGTGGCTATGTTAAACCATTGGCGCCTTCGTGCCATCATAAACTATAACATTCTTTTTTTTTGTTTTCCTGTCGTAGACACAGGTCGCGCACGTCTTTCTTTGAAAATTTGAATTTTCGTATAAATTTATTGTGCCTATATTTACGATTTTGGGGGCCTAAAACTGTGTTTTGCCTGCCTATTTTTGGCGCCTAAAACGCGATTTTTTAGTGCCTAAAAAATCCGGCCTCTACTCATGACTTCATCCGGTGAAAGCCGCACGCGCCGTACGTCCGCACGTCCTATCTGTTCATAAGTCAACAAACGGGTTGACCCTCCTCCGGGCGCCATCTTGAATCGTACAGCGCGCTACCTATAGTTCGTGGACATTGCGAATACATATCCTTCATAGATTACGAGAAAGCATTTGATTCGGGGGAGATATCAGCTGTCACGCAGACACTGCAGAATCAGGGCATCAACGAAGCCTATATTGCCGATATAAACATACTGGAACAGCGCAGCCACAGCCACTATAGTCCTTCATATAGAAAGCGACAGAATCCCAATGAAGAAGGGTGTAAGGCAGGGAGACACGATCTCTCCAATGCTATTCACCGCATGTTTACAGGAGGTTCTTAGGGCCCTACTTTGGGAAGAGTTAAGGATAAGAGTTACTGGAGAATATCTTACTAACCTGCGATTCGCTGATGACATTGCATTGGTGAATAACTCAGGGGACGAATTACCACTCATGATTACCGAACTGGACACGGAAAGCAGAAGAGTAGCTCTGAAAGTTAATATGCATAAAACTAAAGTAATGTGCAACAGTCTCGGCATAGAACAGCGCTTTGCGATAGGTGGCGAGACACTGGAAGTTGTAAAGGAATATGTCTACTTAGAACTGGTAGTAACCGGGGAGACGAACCATGAGAGTGAAATAACTAGAAAAAATAAGTATGGGGTGAAGCACATTCGGCAAGCATTCTCAAATCATGAATGGTAGTCTGCCACTATCCCTCAAGAGGAAAGAGGAAGGTACATAACAGCTGCATCTTACCGGTACTTACCTATGCAGCAAAAACCTGGAGGCTTACAAAGAGGGTTCAACTGAAATTAAGGAAGAATCAGCGAGCGATGGAAAGGAAAATGATAGATGTAACCTTAAGAGACAGGAAGACAGCACAGTGGGTCAGGGAACAAACGGGCGTCAAGGATAACGAAGTTCAAATCAAGAAGAAGAAATAGACATGGGCCGGCCACGTAGCATGTAGGCAGGATAACCACTGGTCATTAAGGGTAACTGACTGGATTCCAAGAGAAGGCAACCGCGTCAGGGGGAGACAGAAAATGAGGTGGGCAGAGGAGATTAAGAAGTTCGCAGGTATAACGTGGCAGCAGAAAGCACAGGACCGGGTTGATTGGCGGAACTTGGGAGAGGCATTTGCCCTGCAGTAGGCGTAGTCAGGCTGATGATGAGGATGATTATGAATCGTCGGTCAATTTTGTAGCGTGAGCTACACTGGCCGAGGTTGAGCAGTTCCGCGTGGCTCCTGGAGGGCCGTGCTGCTCATGCGCGAGGAGCAGTGACTTGACATGGTGCACAGCTGGTGCGCGTGCCTCGCCGGTCTGCGCATTCCAGAGGAATAACGTGATAGCCGCGGCAGACGCATTCTGATCGTACCCCGTGATTCGTGCACCTCAATCCACGCTGCTTTCTTCTTCTTTGGGCACGTCTGCCACGGCGCTACGGGGGCGTTCACCAATGTGGTATAGACATTGCGAAAAAGGGGGATATTGTTGCTCAGCGGCGCAGAAGAGCGGAGAAGCTTAAGTCATCGGATCCCGAAGTAGTTGTCTGGCGAATAGCGGTTGAGCGTATGAAGAACGAACAGAAGAAGGCTAAACGTGCTGCGGAGACACCGGAGCAAATGGAGGAACGTCTAGCAAAGCGGCGTCGCCAGGAGGCTGAGCGACGTTCCCGACCATCTCAGCAGCAGCAACAAGACGTAGTCGATAACGTCAAGGCTCGCCGATTGACTGACAATACGGTGATACTTAGCGAAAGCGCCAGTGCGACTCGGACTTTCGAGACGGCCTTCGTAAACAATCCGTTTGGATATGTGTGCGACGTGTGTGAAAGACTATGGCACATGAAAGAGTTGACGCCGGTAAGTAGTGCCATGCGTAAAACGCTGAGTTTAGCAGCGTCGCCTGAGTGAGCGTCTGAATGAGCGGCGCCGGCTACCTCACGCTGCGTATATCCTGGAATAGCCGAGCTAAGTCACTGCTGAATTTTTTTCTACCGTATAGCCCGCAATTCCCATGCAAGAACGTGTATGTGTTGCGTCTATCCATAGGGGAGTTAGAGTTTACTTGCTCGCTCTGTTAGCACGGGGGCTTCGTGTAGGGCTTTTCAGTCGTGTTGATTGGACCACACCTACAGCATTGTTGTCCCCATACCGCTATCCTTGTTTCTATATCCGCGATAGCGTCACTATCACACGAATGTGCTGCAGCATTTGTTGCATAATCCTTACACCCATGTCCTCATTCATGTTTTGCAGCGATTCTTTGTTATACTTCTTTCTGATGCTCTTGAAGTCTATTAACATGCGTGTCTTTTCTGACTGCTTGCTACTGTATCTTCCGTGTTATTCCGTTTAGGCGCAATAGCTACATCGTCATGTCTGCTTCCTTTTGCTCCACTACAACTTGTGTAAATTCTCGGTTTTCTGTCATTCCTCTCCTTATTCCGCTGTAGGGTAGTGTTACAAGAGCAAACGAACAAGGCGGCTGAACGCGAATCGACGCCAGCAGAGAGGGCGAGCCGTGGCTTGAAGCGCCACTGCCAAGCGCCGTCTTTTTCTTGGCTCGAGGACGCACACTCTTCGGTTTTGTTCGGTGCCAAAAGGAGGTCGCTACGCTGTTATGAATATACTCAACCATCATCTGCTTAATCTGTGGTAATTATTTATCTAGCTCCCTGATTTTCCTCTTAAAAGCAGCAATTACCTTCGCGTGCCCCGGATTCCGCGTCCGCCCATGTTACCTGTAAGTGTCCGGCGGGGCCGTAGGTGGTGTCCTCTTTGTCACTGTGGCATCTTCCCTCTTTTGCTTTGAGGGCTCTCAAGTTGATTCTAGACTTCAGTCTTCATCTTGACCTATGTCATATACCGGACGTTGGGCGGCTCTGGAGTATAGAGAAGCATGCTGATCTGTCTCTTCTTCAAGTACCTTTGCTCTTTTCCCTCTTCTTGTACTTTGACTGCTTTCTGCTGTACAATCCTTCGGAGTTCTCATATGGCACCCTTGCTTCTCTGGCCCTCAAGAAACTTCTCGCTTCCTCCGCTTCTTCATTTTTTTCTGGCCTTCTGCCAGTGGCGTTCATTCACCAGGTACGGTGGCTTACACAGCCGTCAGCACGGTTAACACGAACGGTCCTACACGTGGCCTCTCCTGGCTTCGACTGACGTCAGCGCCGCCAAGCGTTGGTCGCGGTATGTTTATTGCAACTGTAGTGAAGAGAGGACGACGAAGAAGAACACGAGCAAGCCAGCAAGCCTCAGTGTCAGTAGTAGCACTGGTCTCGAGCGCTTGCTTGCTCGAATTTCGGCTGCTTGGGGATTTCGGCCGTGCCGTTGCCGAATACCCCAAGCCCACTTGCATGAAGACCCTTCGGAGTTTCATTGGGCTGTGCTCATATTTTCGCCAATTTGTCCGGGACTTTGCTTCCATCATCGTCCCTCTTACGTATCTATTGCCAGCCTCTAACGGCCTATCTGCTTGGTCACGGGAATGTGACACATCTTTCGAAACGCTACGGCGCTTACTAACATCGCCTCCAATATTTCGACACTTTGACCCCAGTGGCGTGGGCCTTTGCGTAGTATTGGCGCAAAGAAAACCGGGCTACGGAGAATACGTCGTCGCCTACGCGACTCGAACTCTCAAGAAAGCCGAATGCAGTTATTCGGTCACTGAGAAGGAATGCCTTGCCATAATTTGGGCTTTGGCTAAGTTTCGTCCGTACCTCTTTCGCCGCCCTTTCGACGTTGTCACGGACCACCAAGCTCCATGTTGGCTCTCGTCGCTCAAAGATCCGTCGGGACGCCTTGGTCGTTGGGCGCTTCGGCTGCAAGAGTATGACATTCGCGTCATGTATTGATCTGGCCGCAAACACTCCGACGCTGATGCGCTCTCTCGCTTGCCGCTAGCGTCCGATACAGCTTCTCCGCCAGCTTCCTTGTCGCCAATCGACGTCGCGGACATGTCATCGGAGCAGCGCAAGGATTCGTGGGTTTCTCACATGCTCGACCTTCTGGTCGATCCACCAGCTTACCCCGCTTCAAGAACTCTTCGTCGTCAAGAGTCCCATTTCGCTATTCGAGATGACGTCGTCTATCGGCGAAATTACAAGTCTGAAGACCGGAGGTGGCTGCTTGTGATACCTCGCCACATGCGCACGCAGATGTGCGCGGTTTTCCACACCGACCCGCAAAGCGCTCATGCCGGCGTTCTCAAGACATACAACCGCCTACGTCAGCGATACCAATGGCGCGGAATGTATCCATTTGTGTGCAAGTACATCCGCACTTGTACTGCCTGCCAGCGATGAAAGACTACACCTCAACAACCGGCCAGTGCACTCCATTCGACCGCGTTTGTATTGACTTACACGGCCCGCTTTCGTCGACAACTTCTGGGAACAGATGGATTATCGTCGGTGTAGACCATCCTACGCGTTAAGCAGAGACTGCAGCTTTGCCCACAGCAACAGCTGCGTTTTTCATCCTACGCCACTTCGTTCTATGGCACAGCGCTTCCCGTGAACTTTTTAGCGACAGAGGACGTGTTTTCCTGCCCGAAGCTATTCAAGTATTACTCGCTCAACGCATGACCACCGCATATCACCCGCAAACCAATCGCCTGACCGAACGATTTAATCGCACTCTCGATGATATGTTGACGATATATACTGCTACGGACCAGACCAACTGGGACACCATCATTATTTTCGTGACATATGCGTACAACCCTGCTACGCAAGCAACTAACGGATTCTCGCCGTTCTTTCTTTAATATGGACGCGAATCATCATGCATGCTGGACACCGCGCTTCCTTACACACCTGACGCGTGTGAGTGTAGCCCAATTTCCGACGTTGCCATGTACGCAGAAGACTGTCGACAGGTGGCCCGTTCATTTACGACTCAGGACCAAGGTCGCCAGAATCTCAGACACGACGACGACCGACTTCCTGCTACATTCTAGACCAGTGCCCTCGTTTGGCTTTGGGTGCCACCGACTACTCCTGGACTTGCCTCCAAGTTACTGTCCCGATATCACGGCCCCTACTGCAGTCTTGCTCGGACTTCTCCCGTCAATTACGAGGCCGAGCCCTTGACACCATTCGACGACTTGCGCCGCCGCGGCCGAGAAATCGTCCATGTGTCGACAAAATCGCCTTAAGTCGCAAGGATGGCTCCGCTATTTCCCAGGGGCAATGTAGTGAAGAGAGGACGACGACAAAGTACACGAGCAAACCAGCAAGCCTCAGTGTCAGTAGTAGCACTGGTCTGGAGCGCGCGCTTGCCCGCATTTTGGCTGCCTGACGTCCGCCGCTCTTCGACGCTCAACCCTTGACGTTTCTCGGCTTTCCCTGAAGTCCGGCGTCATAAACCACGTCACACAAGTAACGATAGATGGAGCACGCGTTGATTTCGATGGTAAATTTCTGTTTAACTTCTGCCTGACCGGCGGGTCGAAAAAATTGAAGGACACTTTGGAGAGACCTAGCTACGTTTTTAAATAACGTTTTTAAAACATCCCCAAATATGATTTTTACTATTAAACCACTGGTGTACGGGAACCATTCAGACACCTCGAAGAGTGGTATTGTCCCTGTAGCTGTTATAGCTTACCAGACTAGGATCGCAGACCGGTGAACTTCCAACACTAGGATGCGCACTGGACAAATCAACTCTGAAAGAAAAAAGATATAAAAAAACATTTAAAGGAAAGCCAAAGCCTATAGTACCAAGTATTCAGACTCGCAAGTGCAAATTGCCGTTCTTGCTTCAGTGACCGAAATTCAAGATACAAAATATTGGCACATCTTTTTGGCGAACTACTTTTTTCTTACATGTGACCAACAAATCTTTCGTTTTATACTGCCGGACTTTTCGGAAGACAATAGCGGTTGGTAAACTTTTTTTTTCGTTATTAAGAGTTTTTTAAGGGCGAAAGCCCTAAAAGCTGGACCTAAAAAAACATCGGGTGTCTGCAAACAACCCGCCGCGCCGTTGCTTATCAGCCGCGCCCACCGACGGCGACAGTCCGCGCAGAAGCCGCACCCAGTTTGCCCGCCGCGCGAGCTGGGTACGAGCGTCGAAAGGCCCGCGCTTCTACCGGGCGTGCAGCAGCCAGCTTTGCACGTTAGTTCAGGCGCTCGAGTTTGAACATTCTTGCAACGCCTGTGACGGGCTGTGGTTCTACTCTACTTTGTCTGCGCCAAGGCAAGACTTAGAAGCAGCCAAAAAAGCCGCGTTAAGCCCCTGAGATAAACAAGCCTCATTGATTCTTAAAGGTTATGCGGCTAGTGCGACCTTCAGCCTTTTTTTTCTAATTAATCAGACAGAGAACTTGCGTTTATAGGTATATACCCTTTTGAAGGAGCATCGCGAAATTTGTGTTCTGCTTTAGATCACCTGGACGGAAGCGCCTTCTTTGTCGCGAAGATATTGGGACCATGGATCTACCATCACAGTTCCGAAAGGCAACGAAAGCGCTGTTGCGTTTCCTCAAGGATACTGGACTGATTTGCCCTTTATGACATCAAACGCGGAGCTTTTACGTCGGCCGAAACAGTGACCTTTCTTTGTTCTTCTCCAATTTTTCCTTCCCCCTCACCCCTTTCCCAGTGCACGGTACGGGCTCAACCCAGGTTAACCTCCCTGCCTTTCTTCTATTCTTATTCTCTCTCTCTCTGGAATGTTAATGCTCATGACATTTCAAGGAATGGCTTGAATTTGTTCATCTAACAACGTAACTACAGCCATTTGAACTTATATACCAATATTTTTTTATGAAAGCACTTCATCGCTTTCTGTCCAGATCACCTTAACATGATGATATCATGAAAATGACGTTACGTAATGCACCTTAATAGACGGGATGTACCTAGCTGGTAACTTGTATTGAAGAAACTTGGCGCAACTTGGCATTCCCTCATTCACCCACACATTGATGCACCCATACACGCAAGAACACAGCCCGCAGAGAGCGCTCACTACCAACAGTTTATTGTGCGTGAGAGACCCGTATATTCTTGGACGATGATGCGCAAGTGCAAAGACCAACAATGATGCGCACGTGCATTGAAGAAAAAATGATGCGCAAGTGCAGTCAGCAACCATGAGATGATCAGTAACCACCAACCACGACCGAACGTAACACGTCAAAAAATAAAGCAAGAAATAGCTAGGAGCACTTTAACTCTTTCGTTACTGCGCCTATTCAAGTCGGTCACCGATGGTCGACGCTTAAAACTGCCGTCTTCTATGTGTTAGAGGCGTCTCTCGTGCATTTAACTCCCCGCATTGTTATTTCAGGCCCTGCTTTTTTCACTAAAGTGCATGTGTTGTTGAAAAAGGGGACGTGGTTGCCGGGAGCGAGAAAAAAAGAGTCTGCTCGAGTTTATGTTGCATTAACATCAACTTTCTGTGTTCTCGCGGTTTCCAAGAAGTGAAATATGATATTCTGTTGTCAGTTTTCCAATTTAATTAAGTTTACTGGTTATAATCCCTAAACTATGACACCAGCCATCCACCAATGAGCGCTGGTTTGCAGTTCGGGCAGTTTTATTCCACCAAAACCTATTTCTTAAGGTCCGTCGCATGCCTAACTTCATAATTTGGACTTTTCCTCCAGTTTTCGGTAGTTCTCGGATCGCTTATTTGTGTTATCTCCAAGAGCGGGCCGTATCTCTCGATGCTGTCGGCGGGTATTGGCAGTCCCTGCGGCTGCTGTCATGGCGTCGTCGTCTCATGACCGCGCCGTGCGAAAAGCGTGTCGCTCGAAAGCGTGCAGCACTTGCACACGAATTCAGTGAGGGCGAGTCAAGCTTTGAGTACGAAGACGACAGCAGCTCCTCTCGAAGCTCCAAGAGCCACGGTATTTCGAGTTAGCCCGGGACATCTGCAGCTGTTCACCGGTGAGCTTTTTCGGCCTTGAGTGGTCTCCGTCGCTGTGCGCGCTTAGCTACCTACCTGGTGGTATGTAATTCAGTGATTATAGTTACATATAGGGTCCGTACATCGCTAGTCCAGTATGTGCTGCCATTGGCTGCGAAGAAGGTTAAGTTCACACCAAGAAGGCCGCCCGGTGCGCATCTCGGCCCAGCTCTCAGGAGCAGCGCAAGACGTTTCATGGCGGCGCGCAATTTTTCACTATTATTTTTCACTGTGGAGGTAACCAGTACAATCTGTCAAAAGACGAACAAATATACTTGGACGCATGTCTTGGAGCTTCTGAGCTACGCCGAAAGAAATGGGTCATGGAAAGAACTCACTGCAGCCGAGCTGGTTAAACTCAATGGACAGCAGATTCATACGGGCATTGTGAAGGTCTCACGCATTCACCTTTATGAGAACACCAGTACGCTTTTTTCTGGGCTTCTTCCACGAAACACATAGGCGTGCGCACGAGGGGGGCAGAGGGGGCAGCCGCCCCCCCTAGTCACCCAAGAGAGGGGGGGCGCATAGTCTGCCCCATACATTGACTTAATAGGGAGGGGGGGGGCGCTGAGATGAACCTTCGCCCCCCCTGAAGGGGAACCCTGCGCACGCCTATGACGAAACATCATGACAAGGAAACAATTTTCAACGATTCTGTGGTTTCTTTGGCCACTCTTTGGCCGCTATGACAGGCTACTGTGTGCCACGGTGTACAGGTTGACATGCGAAAGGCCAACGGATGTTTCGTTTCTCTTGTAACAGCGAGCGAGCAAAAAAAAATGGGAGGCGCCACTGAAACGCCACCGTATAAAAAGAATGGGAGGCGCCAGTGAAACGCCACCGTTAGTATACGGTGGCGAGATTGGTGTACGGTGGCGATACTAGATATGCGAGATTAGTTTTGACTTGTATACGCGACGACAACTTATCTAGAGATCAGAGCGAAGGCTACGGAGGCGAGGCCTCCACACAGTAGTGTTTCTCCGCAAGTAGTACGGCAGCTTGCGGCTGATTTCGATTTTTCTCGCTCACATCGTTAACGCGTTTAGAAAAAACATTTACATGACGATTATGAATGGGAGACACATTTCGATGGTTCAGTGTTTTATTTTAGTGCCCTATTACGAGTATATTTTTCTTGGAGAACTAAACAGCGCGTTTGCGGCCGCACGCTGCCGTCACGGGCGCCATGTTTCCTTGGAAAACGGATGGGCTGAAAAAGTGGTGCGGTCTGAGAAATGGAAAGAAAAAGAAAGCATTCTTGCAAGGTGAACAATAACTGTATTTTACGTACAGTTTCCCGCAACTGTGTCAGTACCATAACAAACAAAGCAATACATATTTCAGCAAGGCAAATGAGAAAATTGTGGGTAAACATAAGTACTATTTTTTTGGGCGCGGTAGCAGGCAAGCGCTTTGGTTCTGTAGCGTCCAAAGTGGCTGTCAAGAAAAGTTGTCGCCGAGTTAAAGCATACATTGCATTTCTGACCGCTCGCCGTGAAAATGCTGTTGGACGAAATCATGCACGAATTCAATACTTGTCTTCCTATAGCTGCATACTAGCATGATTGCGTGAAACTGCTATTAAAACGAACTGTCAATATTTTCGCTAGGCCGTGAGGGGTGAACAGAAACTCGGCCAGGCTAGCCTATACCTACTTGAGCTAATTTAAGCTCAGATAAGCCTAGTTAAACGAAGTTAATTATAGCTTAGGCTAATTATATGTAGTCCAGCCAGTCAATACTATTCGATACTAAATACTCATAGATCATCAACAGTTGGTAATCAATGCCAATTAAGCCTCCGGTTTAAGCCAAGTTAACCTTATAAAAAGCCTAGTTAGGCCAGTATATCCCGGCCTAATGGAGAACGTACAAGCCAATCAGCACTAGTCGATCCCATTCAGCCCTTATCGATACCATTTAAGCCAGATTAGCGTGGATATGTCAGATTACACTAATCCGGACAAGATAAGATGGCCAAGAGCCTAGTCATGTAGTGGGCTACACTCGACTGGATTAAGTGAATATTGTTAAAGTCGGAGTAAGATAATCTAGATTGGGCTCATCCGGATAACGCTAATCCCGAACAATAATATTTTGAGTAAGTTGAGAATGCCTAGCCACTAGGATGAATGAGTATGGACGGATTAAGCCAATACAGATTAGCCCCGATTAAGCTCATCTTGAACAAGTCAATATAGATTAAGTTGAGATTGCAGAGAGACCTGGATGACTGAGTAAGGTCACATTAAGCCATTGCGGATAAGGCCAGATTAAGCTCATGAAGATTAAGCTAATCCTGAGCAAGTGAATTTTGAGTGAGTTGCCATTGCATAGCCAGTTGGATGCTCGAGTAAGGCCACGTTAAGCCAATTCATATTAAGGCGGATTAGGCTAATCCACAACAAGTGAATCTTCAGTAAGTTTAGATTGCCCAGCCAGTTTGATGACTGAGTATGGCCACAATAAAACAACGCGGGTTAAACCAGACCTAGCTAGTCTGAATTAAGCTAATCCTGAGCAAATCAGTCTTGCGAGGTTGAGATTACTCTGCAGGCATGATGACCGATTATAGACAGATTAAGTCAATTTGGGTTAGCCCGGATTAAACTAGTGCGGAGGGACCTGATCAAAGCATCACTGACAAACCTGTGTCAAGTTAGACGCCCGTTCCCGCCAAAACTACGCGAAGCTCAGAGATTCTATCGCGAAGCTTACACGAGCTAACCAATTTGGTATGCATCAAGCTAATAAAACGGCTGGTAGGGCACCATGACCGGGTCACGTATGTTATGACGTACCTGACATGCATGAAATGAGTCTCTTGTTACGGCCAGTCATTTATGCTAGCCATACGGTCTTAGCGGGCCATGCCAGTTTTGGTATACATCAAGTTGAAAAACCGGCCGTTAGAGCTACATGACCGGGGCATGTATGTCACGCCATGCATAGAATGCATGACATATTTTTTTGTGTTACGACCAGTCATTTACGTTTGTCATACGCTTTTATCATACAATGTCAATTTTGGTGTACATCAAGTTAACCAGACGGCAGTTAGAGCTTCATGAGCAGGACATATGTATGTCATGGCGAACATTACAGGCATGTCATGATTTTTATGTAAGTTCCAGTCATTTATTTATTTATTTACTTACTTATTTATTTATTTATGTCATACCCACAGCGCCACATGACATTACAGTGGGGGGAGGGGAGCAAAGAAAGATTCAAAGCATACAGTGTGGTAGCAAGCTCTAGCAGCATCAAGGGAACATAAATAAATAATATATATGAACATCATTAATATAACACTAAAGTGCACAATAGTGATTCATTAAAACGTACTTGTGCAAACAATAATAAACAAACAAAATTACAAGTACACAAGCATACATATAATTAATTTAACAATGAAGTGTATTATAGTAATCAAAGCATAATTATATGAACAATAATGAACAATACGAAAATCTAGTACACAAGCATACAGCAGTGATCCTAGCAGTAACATGAGTGAACACTAACTCTAATACAGGAAGAATTATTTTACCAGTGCATAAAATATGTCATGGGCGATATAATTGCGACAGACTGGTCTAATCGATTCCATTCACGTATTGTTCTAGGAAAAAAATACATGCTAAATGAGTGTGTTTTGCAGGGAAATTCCAAAACCTTATTCTCGTGGTCAATACTTTGGGAATAGTAGTTAGCTGCTGTTATGGAAAGATGCCTGTCAATGCCAACGTTTGAGTGAAAATGTTATGAAAAAACTTCAAGCGAAGTCTGCGTCTTCGACAATCGAATATATCCCATTGCAATAATTCTTTCATATTTTCCATATACTCTTGTCATCTCATGCCAATTTTAGTATACATCAAGTTAATCAAGCGGCCACGATAGTACGAAGACCTACGCTGCCAGTTAGCTAGATAGACCGATAGATACGCTCAATATGCCTTTGGTTCGCCATGAACTGATTCACGTTTAATAATCAGTGCCTAACCTATTGGTTACTAAGATTATATGTGCAAGCCATACCATAAGAAGAGATAAACTGAGACAAATCACCGTGCATTTCACACAAAGCTATCCATCGCAGCACGCCAGGCAATGCCAGCGAACGGGAACGTTTGAACGATTATGGCGCCCAAAAAGGCAGTGTGTCATCCCTGTACCGGAGGAGCACATCGAGGCACCCTAAGACAACGGGAAGCTGGCGCTGAACGGCCGGGTGTATTACGAAGCTCACGAATTCGAGTTTCCATCCGAGTTTAAATGCATTCGTGCTTCTCGCAGGTTTTTACAGGTACAGGGAGGAGGGGGGAGGGTGGAAAGAAGCGCGAACGTAGCGGCGCGCTGTTTTCATCATGCTCTGACCGCCTTGGCAATAAAAATATGCTAGATGGTCTTTGATTTTATCATGGATGACTGTCTTTTTATCAATCATCCAGGATACAAGCGCTTAAATATAAGTGCGGAAGAGCCAAGATGCTGCATGTTCGCGTTTCTTTCGATGTCCACTGTAAGTATTCTGAAGGCAGTCTGTGAGGCCGTACTGCTGGTTTGATACTTGCATTCGAGTTTGATAGTAATCGCGTTTTATTTTCTATTCCAGGCTATTGCAACCACGTCATTTGCATACCTCCGTATGTAATACTGTTGTGTACCACTCTGCAAATCGAACTGAAAGAAATCACGATTGTGTGTTTTTTTTATTTTCCCTTTGTTGATAAAGAAAAAAGCTCACAGGGTCTCTTATGCATTCACCTAAGACGACTCAAAGGCAAAAGCCATCTTTTTTTTCTTCTAGTCAGTATACTGAACATCTCCTGCTTCCCTCCGAGATATTTCTGCATCTAATGTGGTTTTCTTACTGCCTCAAGGACCGAGTTACTGCAAGCTTTCTGCACCTCGGTTAGTCAAGCACAGCCTCCGAGATTGGCCCATTTTGACCAAGCGGTAGTTCCTTGCAGGGTTATTTTGAACGATAGGGCAAAATGTCGGAGACTCCAAAAAATCTAGTCTTTCCGGATCATTTAATGTAAGATAAATTCTTGTAAGAGAAACTGCAAAACCCTCAGAGATATCTTATTCCTGCGACCACTGTATGGAAGCCCACTATCAACGTAATCTTGGCGGTTGGCGGGACGTGTTTCGAATCTATTGTATGATAGGACAGAGCAGACCGAGAAAAGAGTCGTCAAAACCTTTTTAGGTAAAATGTTTCCTTCAGCGATTTCAACCCATCCCATTGTGTGTTGTACCCTGCCTTCGAGTGGGTTTCACTCTCCAGCCCTACGAAATAGATTCAACTCGTCAGTTATCGAAAACCTGAAAGTCGGGGCCACCGCTCAGACCGTTCATTTGGTGTTCCGCTGTCCAGAAGGAGCGAGAAAGGACACAAAGTGTTCATTCCTTTCTTCTTGCGCCGTTTATAATGCTGGAGGGCCAAAAATTAGCGCAGCTTGCACTAAGCCGCGCAAGGCTGCGCTCTTAGAAAAACGTTAGTATACAGTTAGTAAACGCATGTGTTCACTTGTTTCGAGCGTACTTTGCTAGCTTCGTGGCATCCCTTTATAGCCAGCAGCTAGTAAAGCTTGTAACTCTTGCTGTTACTAACCAGAGAAGCTTTCTTAGTATCTTTAACTAAACAACTACTAAGCCACCTACGTTGTCTGATCTTTCGTAGATGCCGCAGTATATTTCACCGTAATCGTGGCAGCCTTTAGCAATATTTAGAGAAACATTAATTATATCGATTACTTTGGAATAGAAGTTTCGTACTGTGTAGTGGTACATATATAAGCAAATAGAATGGTACAGAATGATACGTAGAAAATATGAATTATTGTGCTAAATTCTATGGCTGCTAACCAGAGCACGGTGTGCTATCCCCAAGTAGGAGCATAAATAGCATTCAAGCTTCTGCCATAGTAGATATCAGCTACGTAGAAATCTTGATATTGTGTGTGCGCGTTTTCGTGTGTGTTCTCGTTTGGGATCCGTTTATGCCTATATGTACATATGTTGCTGTGATGCGCACTTACGATGGAAATTATATGAAGTAATTAACAGCCATTAATTAATGTATGAGGACAGTTCTACTTCGTTTTTTATCCTATATATATATACGGTTGTAATAGAATCATCGTGATACGGCAATGCACACGCACATATAAACCGTATAGGCATAAACCTCTAATTGGCTCATTGTGGACCACTAGAGTTAATACGGTTACTAAGTTGCTAGCGCGGTTACTAACTACTTGGTAATGGGCTAAATATTCGAGTCAGCTCTACTTACAAACTAACTAGGTAACAAATATCTCTAACCTGCATTTTACAACCTTCACTTAGGGGGTAATGATTTTTGTGAGAAGTAAATGGTTAGTATCTACTTAATGAATATGCCGACCTTTTTTTTCTAAGAGTTTGGGCCACAGCAGAGCTGGCGGGCACCTAGCTGGGCCTGGCTTCACTAGACTTTTGCCCTCTCACCTCTCTCTTAGGCAATAAGTTTGCACTTATCGAAATGGCATATCTAGCTGACAAATACTCCACGTGTATATCATATGAATACCAGTTGTCAGAGAAAAAGCCGTGAATGGCGAAAGCAAATTTTCAACGAAAGGATAGTGACTTTTCGTCCCTCAATTCCTTGTACTAAGTGTGCAACACTTTGCTTAAAAAAATACACCTGACGTCTTTATGAATGCTCAAATGAGAAACGACATGCTGATAAGGCAATTATGAGTTTCACCTTTTTAAGTACAGGTATACATTTTGTGGCACTATACTTACGTGTAGATAAGTAGAATAGCAACGGCGAGAAAGCTGAAGGTGAGAAGCTTGGATGAAAACATCGCAAAATAATATCGCGTAAGCTGCTCTTTTCGAGAACAAGATTTGCGAAATCAGCCGGTGCTTATATATACCAGCAGCGACGCTCCAACATTGTAATAGGCTTCCTTCCTCAAGTGAAATCTTGAGCTGCTTTTGGAACAACATATGGCGATGCCATTGTTAGTCTTCGCTGAAGGCTCACAAATGTTTTCTTCAGTGGTTCTTCTTTTTAGCCGGGAAACACATACAAAGCATTGCTAAAAGTGCTACCTCTAGTGAAAGTTCATAGCATGCACGCTACATGTGACAAGTGAGAGAGGGTCCGAGAACATAAACTGAAAGACGCAGCTGTTGCGGCTGCGAGCCATATCTTTTTTTTTTGTCTCGTGCAGCACATCTTCCTGCGGGTATACAAGAAGGTGTCTTTCTATATCACTCACCATCGAGTCTCTGCAATAATAAATATTTGTAGCATCTTACCTCTGTGTTGCATTTGAAGGCGATAGCCTGTTGAACTCTTCGTAATGCGCGAAGCTATTGCAATCTGGGAACAGGTTCCCTTCAAAACTTAACGAGTGACAGTGTAAGAGACACGCAACAAGTGATTTTGATGTTCCCAGTCGCATACAGTGCTTGACCCCCTTCGCTAAAGCTTTCTGCACCACATGTGGTGCCGCACTGCCTCCGACACCACCCCACCTTTGACCAATAGACCTTATGCACATTCAGCTGCCAAATGGCGTCCGCCGTGCGCATTCCTACCATGTTGAAGGCTGAGCTCGCTCAGCGTGTGCTCACACGGAGCGTACGTACCAAAGTCTGGCAGCTCAATGGAACGACAATGCCGGCATGTTTTCGTGTGCCGTGTTGCTCAGATTGAGGTAATTGGGATGCCGAAAAAAAGAAAAACTAGACTTCACGTTATTAGATTTCCTCGCGACCGACGAGAAGCGGCATATTGTTCCGTTTCCAGCTACTGCTTCAAACTCATGTCTTGTTTATGTTCGCCGTTCTTAAACGTGGGATGTGACGACACCGGCACACATCTGGGAACATTCTTTCGTGTCATGCCGGAACGAGACAGGTATCGCGCCGTGTGCTTGCAGGCATAGACAAAACAGCTTCATGTACGAACTTCAAAGCAGCATCGCGTCTATAATTCGCGCATGCCTGCACTGCTGTTGATAATTTACTTTGTTACACTGCGACAACAATTACATACTGGAAAGGCAGCTCGTGCGCGTCATCTATTCTCAGCGCACAGACCGATTGCGCTGGAGCGTGTGGTTTGCCCTTGGTTTTCGATTGTGGAGTTAAACAAGGTAACGTTTGGTGGGCTGCTTTGCGCGCTTATTACTTCACTATGCGTATTTTTCAAGCAATTCGTGCACTATCCCTGTCAAATTCAGTTCGGCGGTCCGACCGGATTATGATTTGTGGCTCTATGGGCCCCACCATAGAGAACTGTTGATGTATATAGCGGAAACCGGCCTCTATCTGTATATTTAACTATGTATGCAGTTGGACAAACTCTCGAAATAAAATAAAAAGAACTCCCGACTGCCCCTCTCACCCTTACTTTTAAATGCAAAGCATTTCTTCACGAACTTCGGTGACTTGGAGCGTATCTATCTATCTAGTTGCCTACGACTTTGTGCTCCCCTGACCGTATCGTTCATGGGATTTGTGCCAAAATTAGTATTGCATAACATGACTGTATTACGCACATGAGTGAGTGGTCATATCATAAAACTTATGACTAACTTGTCATGAACGGCATGATCTACATGCCATGGCCCTTGTGCTCCTGTGGCCGTTTCCTTCACTTCATATATCTAAAAATTGGTGTGATGAGACATTTCTGCACGACTAAGATAATTGACAGGTGGTAATATGAAAACCACGATGTGCATGTCATGTACAACATGACTTGCATGCTGCGCTCATGGCACGCTCGCGGCCGTTTCGCTAGCTTGATATACACCAAATTTGGTATTGCATGCCGAAGTTCGCTTAGAAATGCTTCGCATTTAAGGGGGAATCCCTGAAATGCGCAGCATTTCTTAGCGAACTTCGGCAACTTTGAGCGTATCTATCTATCTATCTATCTATCTATCTATCTATCTATCTATCTATCTATCTATCTATCTATCTATCTATCTATCTATCTATCTATCTATCTATCTATCTATCTATCTATCTATCTATCTATCTAGCCGCCTACGACTTTGTGCTCTCCTGGCCGTATCGTTAATGGGATTTATACCAAATTCGGTATGGCATAACATGACTGTATGACGAACATAAATGGCTGGTTCTATCATGAAAATCATGAATAACTTGTCATGAAAAGAATGATTCACATGCCACGCTCACGGCGCGCTCGCTTCCGTTTTGTTAGCTTGATATACACCAAATTTGGGATTGAGTGACGTGACGGTATGACGAACATAAATGACAAGTGGTAATATGCAAATAATGACGTGCATGTCATGGACAACATGATTTACATGCCACGCTCATGGCGCGTTCGCGGCCGTTTCGTTAGCTTGATATACACCTAACTTGGTATTTAGTGACGTGACTGTGTGACGAACATAAATGACAAGAGGTAATATGGAAATCATGACATGTCATGTACGACATGACTTGCATGCCACGCTCATAGAGCACACGCGGGCGTTTTGTTAGCTTGATATTCAGCAAATTTGGTATTGTGTAACGTGACTGTATGAAGAACATAAATGACAAGGTGTAATATGGAAATCATGACATGTCATGTGCGACATGACTTGCATGCCACGCTCATGGCGCGCTCGCGGCCATTTCGTTAGCTATGATATACACCAAATTTGGGATTGAGTGACCTGACTGTATGACGAACATAAATGACAAGTGGTAATATCGAAATCATGTCTTGTCATGTGCAACATGACATGCATGGCACGCTCATGGCGCGCTTGCGGCTGTTTTGTTAGCTTGATATACACCAAATTTGGTATTGAGTGACATGACTGTATGACGAACATGAATGACAAGTGTTAATATGGAAATCATGACTTGTCATGTGCGACATGACTTGCATACCACGCTCATAGCGCGCTCGCGGCCGTTTCGCTAGCTTGATATACACCAAATTTGGTATTGAGTGGCATATAACTGCATGACGAACATAAATGACAAGTAGTAATATGGAAATCATGACTTTTCATGTGCGACATGACTTGCATGCCACGCTCATTGCGCGCTCGCGGCCGTTTCGTTAGCTTTATATACACCAAATTTGGGATTGAGTGACGTGACTGTATGACGAACATAAGTGGCAGGTGGTAACATAAACATCTTTGCATGCATGTCATCTACAATGCCATTTACATGTCACGCTCATGGTGCGCTTGCGTCCAGTTCGCTAGCTTGATATACACCAAAATTGGTATTCGCGACGTGACTGTATGACGAACATAAATGACAGGTCCTAACGTGTAAAACATGACATGCAAATTATGTAAAGCATGATTTGCTCCTTCCTGGCTGCTTCGCATTACATCGATCCCCACAGTGCGTGGGATATGCCGGCTTTTTTGTGTGTCAATTGTCCGATAATTTTATGCACAACATAAGATGGTGTCAACTCCAGAGAAATATTTTTTTCAAAAATAGAAAGAGGACAACGTTTTATTTGAAATTCGATTCACAAGAGATCACGTCGACATAGGCTACCCTGTCGCAGAAACGAGACGAGACCACAGACACAACTGCGTTCGATGCGAACGAAAAGCAAACTTCTTATCTTTCTTTATTTGCTTATAAATGCGCGCGCTCTTGCGTGCCCGCTGCCTTCTTCTTCCTTCTCCTTGTCTACAGCGAGTTTCTATAGCTTCCGCCCGCATGAAGTTTACTTCTCGTCATCGGAAACAATCTTCAAGTTTATAGATATGTTGTATAGGTCTCCGAATGAGCTTTCCGTTGGTTTTCAAAAGGCCGGAGCACGTCTGGCCGTCGACTCCCGAATAAACTTGCATGACTTTAGCCAGGTTCCAGTGTGATCTAGGAGTGCGTGAACCAAGTAATACGATATCTCCTCGGTTCACTTTCGTTTCTTGTTTACTTGCGTTAGCTCGTTCTCTTAGTTCCTTCTGATATTAAAGCGAAGCATTTCTTTGCGTACTGTAAGCACTTTTGCGTTTCTATCTACGTATCTATCTATCCATCTATCTATCTAGCCGCCTACGTCTGGGTGCTCTCGTGATCGCCTCCTCAACTTGGTGTAAACCAAAATTTGTATGGCTGGGTAAGAGGTATTGTCGAATATGTCTGGCTGGTCATGACATGAATAACGTAAAAATCCTGTCGCATACGCCGTCAAAGCCTTCCCTGCAGATACGTGTGGCACATATCCGTATACCACGGGCCGCGGCAAGCGGGTATGCGCCACGGGTGTTCGACAATTTATATCTACCCAGGAACGGCGAGGACAGACATTAGTAATTTAAATGTGAGAGCGTTAAGAAAAACTGACGTCGGCAGCGTTGACCACACGAATGTAAATAAGAAATATCAGGGTTCCAGCAGGATTCGAACCCAAGCAATCTGCGTGGCAATCAATTATTCTACCACAGAGCCATGCCAGGTCTCGGAACTGCTTAAGGAAAAACACCCTATGCAGGCGTAATGTTGGTGAAACGTGAATTGCGGTTACAGTGCAGGCTAGCTAATTTTATAAACATTACATATGTACTCCTATGAGGAAGGCGTCATGTCGGGTTAACGTCAATTGTATACATAAGCGCCATCCACTGTAGTTGGTCCACGAAGCACTATCCATCCTCGCAAACACAAGTGCTACATATCAGTTTACCGCTTCTGCTGTTGGTAATAACCATGTTTCTGTTGGCATTGTTACACAACTGTAAAGAACTGGTTATATGAAACATGTGCGACTGTTGAACATATGTCTGTGCATACATTTTTACATATTTTTAACATGATTTCGTAACGTTTCGCTCAACAAAAAAATTACAACCCTGTCACCTTGCCTCCGGATGCTTCGCATAACATCGATTCCCATGGTACTTGGGATCTGCCAAATTTTTCTTTGTTCCATCTTTTCCACCAATCTTTCGTGGCATTTCGTCGATTGCTCCAGATTTCTTCTATGTTGACTTCGTGTTGATCTTCGTTATCGCCTGGAAGCCTGTATTTTCTACCTATTATGTCAGCCGGCACAATAGGTAGCGGCTCATCCGGTTCGCTGTATACATAAGTCAACGGCCTGTTTTTAAGCACTGCTTCAACTTCAGGGATGATTGTTTCAATCTCTTCCCTGGTGAGCAGTCTCTTTCCGATGACTTTCCTCATTGATGATTTCATGCTTCGTATTATCCTTCCATAGAAGCCTCCCCCACCAAGGTGCTTGTTCCGCGATATACTTCCACTTAACCCTTTGTGCGGCAGTGGGACACATACGTCCCACTTTTCTGTCTACAGAAAAAAATTTCTCCCACATCAACTGTTTCAATTAGCGCAACATTAAGTCGCTCATATCTTACCTAATTCTTCGTAATCTCGTAAAAAATTCTTTTACCACGCTTTCGAAGGGCGGATGTAGGGTTACAATAGCGTTGAATTTCGGTCAATTTTTTTTATCGCTTCTGAATTTTCCTCTTCTTGAGATACATAGAACCTACCAATCTAAATGCCGGATAATTTCCTCTTTTCCTGGTTTTTGAGAAAGACGATCTTGGCTTCCAGTCATCACGTGTTTTTGTAAATTTGCGAAATCACTTGACCGATAAATGGATCTAATCAATCCCGTGCAGAATTATATCGCTAATCCCGTAGCGCAATTGCGGATATTAATGCGTGGAAATATTTTTCTTGATATCATATACCTCTTGAAATGTAGGCACATGTTCAGGGATAACATCTGTACTCGACAATTTCGACAGCAAAAGCAAGGACAGCCAAATGGACAAAAACAGTGGTTGATGCATGCGGTGAAGTAAACTTTACAGGAACATACCACAGCGCTTTGAAGGCTCAAGAGACGCCACTGCAGGCGGCGTTCTCCTGCTGAAATGAGGTCCGCACAACTTTTCTCTTCAGAACTTTACAAGTGATACTCTGTGCCACTTGCTTCGGCAGTTTCATGCCAAAGTTCCCGTTGATGCAATCGCGAGATGGTGCCTTCATGAGGCAGTGGGACAGTGTTTTCCCACTTTTTTGAAAACACTCTCATGAGTCAGTGGGACTTATATGTCCCACTTTTTTTCAGTAAACTACTGGCTCGATTTTGATGAAATTTGTTTCATACCATTTCTTTCTAGTGTATATCAATAAAGCACAGCCGGTTTTTATATCACCATGTCAAAAATATAGGACGACCTACAAAGGGTTAATTTGATCTCCTTGGCTAGCCTTTTATTGCGATAGCAATTATATGGACACTATCGGCCGATTTTCGCCGTCACCGTCTGTCGACGCCGTCACGTCCCGCATATGTATATGTATATATAAAAAGGCATAAAGAAAAATAAATCAGTAGAAAAAAATTCCAAACCTCCTGACCGCGGATTCGAACCTGCGACCCCTCGCTCCGCAGCCTGCTGCGCTAGCGAACACAGCCACACGCCGTTCTCGTGCCAGCGATATAACGGCGAGCTATTCATACGCACCATTTGCCGCTCGCGGTACGTAGATCTCGGAACAGCTTGAGCGTGTTTTCTATCATGCAACGCCTTTACAGTTTCTTTCAAATTGAAAACTGGCCTTGAGATGCCCACGAAAAAGTGGCTCTCTTCTGTACTAAAAAAAGAACACCAGGCACACTTGGCGTCAGACGCCACCGCGCAGGAGACGCAGAGGGGTCATTGCGCATGCCGCAGTTTAAAAGAAAAATAAGTATCAAACAGCGTCGAAAAGTCATATAATCAATCCTTGGCCAACACCCCTGAGTGGGTATGACCCATGTCAGAGGCAACAACAGCGTCAGCTTCTGCATTGTGGACACTCGCAGCGCGTTGCTCAAATACAAAGACGTAACAACTGCGACAGTTGTTAGTTCACGCTTGTCCTATGTATATACCTATGCGTCCTTTCGAGCGTCCTTCTTTGCGCTGCGGCGGCGCGTTGCAAGTATCGAGCTGCTTGTCGTTCTTCGTGTGACAAACAAAATTCTTGCTATCGTATTCATTGCTTCGCCCTAGTCGCGAAACTGTGACTTTTTTTAGAGACTACTTCTTGTAATTCTTTGAACATCCGATTGATTTCTCTGTTGGCCTTCTTGAACGTCCTTGCGTTGTTACTGTATATTGTGCGACATAGGCCTCTTCTCGCTGTAAATCTTCTGAATGCATGTATGAATGCTTCTGTTTTACAGTTGTCCACAACTTCGAGATGTACAGCTCTTGTTGCACACACGAATACTGCGATGTAAAGTTTTATCATGCCTTTCACTGCGTCTTTTATAAGCAACGGGCCTGCAAAATCCACACCAGTCACTTCAAATGGCTGTCGCTCGTTGACTCTGTCAGCAGGAAGAGGTGCTGTTTCTTGCTGGATTGGTTTGGCGCCAAATTTTTGGCACTTTAGAGATCCATGAATTACATTCTTCACCAGCTGCCTTCCTTGAATTATGCAGTACTTTGTTCTAAGCTGCGAAAGCGTTGCGCTAACTACTCCATGCAACGCGAGTTGATGAACATGTCGTACTAGTAGCTTTGTACCAGCCGTCCACTTTGGCAGCACAATCGGATGTTTTTCGTTGCAGGTTAATCCGCTTTGAGAGAGGCGACCTTTGTGTCTCATCAGCCCTTGATCATCTTCGAAGACCTCACTTAGTAGTGTTGCTCTTGCTCTGTATATTATGTTGCAGTATTTGTCGTTGCTCTATTTTTATTATCGTCGTCTCTGCATTCTTCAGTTCTTGAAAGCTCAGATCTCCAACCAACCGTTTCTTCTCTCTTATAATCTGTATGTATCTCAGAACCCAAGCTGTCACTCGAGCAATCGTATGTAGGTTCCATACTTCTCCGCGTAGATCACTGCCGGAATTGGCGTGCATGTATTAGTCGCAAAGCATTCACTACTTTCGACGTCTTCTTCCATCTCCGTCTTCTCTGTATTCTTGTTTTCGGTAACAAGCCACTTTGGACCATGCCACCATAGTTCCGACTGCATCAAACTCTTCGCGCTCACACCTCTGGTCATGAGATCAGCGGGGTTCTCTTCACTTGCAATGTATTTCCACTCTGACAGCTTCGTTTTCTCTTTTATCTCCTTCACCCTATTTTCTACAAAGATGTATCGTTTTTTCCCATGTAACCAACTAAGAACAATGGTCGAGTCCGTCCAATATCGTGTTTGATCTAGCTTCCCCACAAAGCCGCTCCTGATGTATTCCGAGAGACGTACAGACAGCTATGCAGCCATTAGCTCGAGTCGTGACGAAATTTGATTCATTGGGGCTATTCGTCCCTTTGCAATGAGTTTATCTACGTCTTTCTCACTCTCGTATTCATTTATCGAATAGCCTGCTGTTCCCTATGCATATGGGCTTGCATCGGAAAACAAATGAAGTTATGTGCGAATAGGTTTCCTCCTCTGTTTGGCATCAAGCCATCTTGGCACATTGAACTCTTGAATAGATTCCAGCTCTTGAATCCATTTCCTCCACAACTCCGTTTCGTCATCTGGCAGTGAGTGATCCCAAGACGTTCCTTTCCTCCACATGTTTTGCATTTCTCGCTTGGCTGTTACCTTGAATGGAGTGAAAACTCCCAGTGGATCGCATATTCTGGCTGTGAGCTGTAACATTTGCCTCTTCGTTAGTGTACCGCTGTTATCAATGTCTTTTATTTCAAAGGATGGAAGGTACAGTCTATCTTCCTTGAAATTCCATCTGATGCCAAGGACCTTTACTTGGGTGGAAGTTCCGACGCTTGTGTTTTCCTCATCCTTCTTTATAGTTCCTTGTAATCGAGGCTCGTTCGTATTAAACTTTCTGAGCGTCATTGACGCCTCTTGAAAAATCTCTTTTGACTCCCGGTAAAGTTTTTCAGCTTCTTTAGGTGATTCGGCTCCCATTATCAAGTCGTCGACGTAGATGTTGCTCCTCAGCTGCTTAATCGTCTCTGGAAACTTATCCACCAACTTTGTGAGGTGGTGTTGCACTGTTGCTGCAAGCAGGAGCGTACTCGGAGCAGCGCCAAACGTTACTCGTGTCATTCTCCAAGTTAGAACTTTTGCGTTGCTTTCGCTCGGAATTCTGTCCCACCAAAGAAAGCGCAGTGCGTCTCTGTCTTCGTCGCGTATTGAAATCTGTAAAAATGCCTTCTCAATATCAGCTGTCATTGCAATGCGATGGTGTCGGAAGTTCATCAGCATCTGCACCAGATCACAATTAAGATTCGGTGTAGTTTCGAGGTTGTCGTTTAAAGACAACCCTTTTGTGGACGATGAGGACGCATCAAATACTATTCTTATATTCGTGGTTTGACGATCTTCCCTTATTACTGCTTGATGCGGCATATAGTAGGAGTGTGTCATGGGTGCACTTTGTTCCTCGGCCACTTCTGCCACTCCGCTATTCAAGTACTCTCTGATGGCACTGTCGTAACGCCGTAGTATGTTTTAACGCGATAGCGTTAAAAGCTCGTTTCGCAGAAATTCCGGCGTCGGCGACGTTGGTTGTGAGCGAAAAATCATCATCTTGTCCATGACCGAAAAATCGAGAAAGATGCAAATAAAATAAATAATAAAAAAATTTCGGGCCGAGTAAGGATCGAACTCGGGTCGTCTGCGTGGCAAGCAGGTGTTCTATCACACAGCCATGCCTCTGCTTGGATATACTGTGAAAATAACTTCCTCTGCTTGGAAATGCAGTGAAAATAACTTCCATGCTTCGCAAACGCAAGCGTCCTTTATATAGGCGTCGCAATATAACATGGAATATCCCAGGAATATTGCGTGGTACAAGCGTAAATTGCCATCGGGCGTCAGAATATGTGACTATCATAACGATTCCATAGTTTAAAGACAGCCACCCATTACAAACGGCACACACCTTACTGCGCGTATTCCCCTTAACACCACGTAGTGGGTGCATAGCAAGTTCGAAAACATTTCCCACATTTGCCGCGCATAATTTCTCCTGGTTTAAACCATACTACCCATTACATAGTATGCACTAAGTGATTGAAGTACGCAGTAGGGACGGGATATCGCTATCGTGTTCAACTCTTAAAGGCGAAGCTTAAGGGTCCCCAATTGTTCGTCTTTCTGTAATCTTCGAGTGAGTTGTTTCAATCTGGTCATTGCTACACTCTTGTTTTCATCAAGTTTCACGTTAGTTTTCCATGGAAGTCGTACTGAGTAGCGCTTCTCTTCATACTTCAAGCTCCTGTCGAAGTACTCCATGAGACCCTCTTCTCTCTTTGCATCTTGATCGGTGCCCTTTATGCCGATCGTTTCAATATCCTAGAAATGCCTTAGCTCGGTCTCTGTCTGATTTGTCCACCTCAACGTGAAGTACCATAACGGTCGACCTTTTCATTAATGTTGCAGATAGCTTTGCCCTGCACTGTCCAACCGAATATGATCTCTGCTGCTGTCGATTCTCTTCGTTTTCGGATGCCTCCGGTCAGTATTTGTCAATACTGGTGTGATCCAACAAGGAGTCCGATTTCCCCTGCAGTCTGTGCTTGTACATAAGCCGTCAGCCAGCTTGAATCCATCGTTTTCATACTTATTTTTCAGGGAGACAGGCAGGAATGGTATTCTTTCTCTTGATATTACATCAACCTCTAGTGCTTCCAATACAACTTCTTTGCCACTGTAAGCACTTCTAAGTTTAACTTCAACCGAATTCATAGTCTTTTCATCTTGTCCTCCTTCGAAAGAGCCTATCGTGAGCCGTTCTTTTCCTTGGACCGGACAACCAAGTTTCTCTGACAAGCTCTTAACAATGAATGTTCTTCGGCTGCCGGTGTCTAATAGAACCCGACAATAGCATGACTGGCTTCTACATTCTGCTAATGCTACGGCAGTCTGCAGAAATATAATTGATGATGTGTTCATATACTGGCAGGTAGACGCTTGCTCTTCTAGATTTTCATTTGCACGTTGTACGGCCGCTGTACATTGCGCCGTAAGTTCTTTTCCCCGACACATAGAGGTAGCATCCCATTTTCCGCATATCTTACACCTTTTATTTGCCTTGCATATTTTAGCGGTATGGCGAGGCCTCGTGCAACGGAAACATCTATTTGACGCTTTTAGCTTCATTTTCTTCTCTTCATACGGCATATTTCTCCAATAGTCGTCAGAATAGTGTGTGTTGGTCGCACAAAATATGCAAAACTTTGCCGCTGTGCTCTGAAAATTAACCGTTCTTTTCTGCTGCCTACTGTCCGATTTGCTGCCGTAGCTTTCTTTCCGTTCGACCAATTCCTCTCTGCACTCTACTTGATCTTCTATATACCTCATCAAACCCCTCAGGGTATCCTCATGATGTTTATCTGCATTCTGGTCTTGCCTTGAAGATCTAGCGGCCAATTCTCTTTGTTTCAGCTGCAACCCCATTTGCATCTCCACGGGTAAATATCTTTTCAATACCGGCAGTAGCATTGACGCATAGGCCTCGATTTTCACGCCTAAGGATTCCAGGCCACGTGTGTGCACTTGTACCTTGTCTGACAGCCTTCTTAAGCCTTCATGGTCGCTGCAGCTTACTACTGTACTCAGATTAGTTAGCTCTTTCATGTGCATTTCTACAAGCGCTTCGTTTTTTCCATATCGCTGCTTGAGAAGATCGATAGCCTTCATGTAGTTGCTGTCTGAATATTGAAATCCCTCCACTGTAGCTGCCGCTCTGCCGGTCAGTGATGACAAAAGGTACGTGAACTTTTGGTTCTCGTTTAAGTCGGATCTCACGTGAACAGCTGACTCAAATTGATGCCAAAATCTCTGCCACTTCATTTTGTCGCCCTCAAACTTCATTAATTCTACCTTTGGTAGCTTTACTGAAGTGGTTTGCGGCGCCTGCCTAGCATCGTAATTGGAGTTGGCTTGCTCCCTCGTGGCTTGCTCCCCTCACTGTCTCGCGCTGTTCTTGTCTGCTAAGGTATGCGTTGATGTTGTGCAGCACGCTAATTATCTTCAGCTCGTATTCGGTCGTTTTCGAAAACTCGGATTCGGCTGTTTCCGGCGTTACGAACTGCAATGCCTTTTGTTTAGCTGGCTAGCAGCGATATCGCTGCAGGATCTTGATTTTCCTTTATCTTTTTTTCTGCGTCACCCACTAGGTTCGTTATTTGCGTTCTCAGCGTTTTTCTCTTCTTAGAAATCACCTCTCGGTTCATTTTGTGTAATTGAGGAAACGGCTGGTCGCTTACAGATTTCAGCGGCGAGTCTTCGTCCCTGGCTGTGTCGTCCTCCGTGTCTGTGCCGCTCTCAGCTGTCGATGTCCCGTCTCGCTGCCGTCGGTTCGCACTGGGGCTCCCTCTTCGTCCGTTTTCTGTGGCCAGTCCTTCGTCCTGGTATTCCGTGGCCAGTCGGAAGGGGTGCAGCCGCAATCCTGGTCACGGCACCATGTCGCAGAAACGAGACTAGACCACAGACACAACTGCACTCGATGCGAACGAAAAGCAAGCTTATTCTCTTTCTTTATTTGCTTATTAATGCGCGCGCTCTTCCGTGCCCGCTGTCTTCTTCCTTCTCCTTGTCTTTCTATATACCCCTTTCTATATACCCCTTATGAAACACGCTTTGAAATGAGTCAACAGCATTTTCTTGTCCCCATCGCTGTAACTAGCCGTATTGCGCGTAAAGAATCCTCTCAACCATCCTACACTGCACGCATCATATCCCTAGCTAACGCTTCAGCCGCTACACCGAAAACAGACAAAATTCATAACCTAGCGCAAAGCTTCATTCTCAAAAACGACAGGCTTAAATGTGACCAGGTGAAAAAACTTGTATCTTCTTCTTGGGAGGCAGTTTTTTGCACGTAATAACTGTCAACCTAATAACTGGGCACGCCGGTAACGTTTACAGGCTGCTACACGCTCGTCTGACGTTTTTATGCCCCGACTGCCTGCTATCAAAGCAGATACAAGCAAGAAGCAATAGCAGCCAGAGCAATACAATTCGGACATAAGCCTCCAACATGGCGCCGAATTGGTGACTTCGTCAAACCCTGGCCTCCGAGATCAGCCGGCTAATCTCGGAGGCCACGGTCAAACCTACGACAGAAGGCAGCAATTTTTCATAAAATCTATAGACGCTGACATATATTGTCGACATCATGTGGCGTAATGAGTGGACGTCACCGAACGCCCTCACTGTTGCGTTATGATGACGTAAAAATTTGGTGGTCTGAGACGTCATCGCTCGCTTGGAGCAGGTCTGTAGGTTATTTTAATGGGTCTTTGGGAGACCTTTCGAAAGACTGGGAGATTCCCAAAGTAACGGAGTCTCAAAAACTTTAGCGGAGAGGTACGTCAAGATCACCACTTAAAGGGACCCACAACTGGCCATACCGGGTGATTATATCCTATTAGAAATAAAAATACCATGAAATATAATGACATATTCCAGCATTCTTTTGGCGTTGTGACTAGGATTTATAATTTTCAATCCTGCTTAAATGTAACAAAAACTTATGTCGCGGAGCCTAGCGGATGAGCCTCGAAGCTGGATCATGGAATATGGAGTCGATCACTTTGCAGTACGTAGTCGTGTAGTCTGATGTTGTCACGTGCGCCAGTCCTCAAAATTAGAGTTTGATGTATATTACTACTCAGCCCCGCTCAATTCTGGGCTGCTTACGACGCAAAAGGAGCTGCACAGTCAGAAGCGGCGCTGCCGTCGCGGTCGCCAGTAAACCAAGTTGAGCCGCGACGCATGCGCACGGAGTGCACGCATGCGCAGTGAACCACCACGCTCGATCACCAACCGCTCTCGCACTCACTGTTTGCAGCATGTGAATATGCAGCTTCATATTCGCTGTAGATAGAAAAATGCTGATTAGAAATGTTTCGCGGCGTTTTCTACTTTATCACTTCGTGATTAGACTCGCCGACCGGTAAGCTTTCCGCGGCGCTAGAAAAATAGGCACCATAATAAATGGTTGTGAGTCCCTTTAACTCTTCCAACGAAAAAATTCTATGCGTAACATGACCAGTCAATAAGGGTCACCGAATGTTACAACTAGATTTCCTACTTATAAAATGCGAAGCATTGCTTAGCGTACCAAAGGAACTTTGACCGTTAATATTTAAGTATCTATCCATTTATCCAGTCGCCTACGTCTGGGCGCTTTCGTTGCCGTCTCGTTTACTTCACACACAGCGATCCTTGCATGAAAGGACATTAGTGTCTGACGAACACGATGAACAGGTCATTCCAGTAATAGCGCGACACACTCGTCGTGTGCGTCATGAAGCCCTTTCTTTCAGTCACGTGTGCACATGCCCACACACCACAGTGCAAGGTATACGGGTATGGGCCACAGTGATTTGGAGTTTTTATCAACCAAGGAACAGTGATAAAAGACTCAGAAAGATTTGCGCGATTGTGTTCTGGATCTTGTGTAGCAGATTATGCGGGGCAGGCGTCGGCAGTGTTGTCGGCAAGGGAACAATTGGAGGAACAGAAAGATTGATTATCACGGTTGGAACCGGTACCAAACCCAGGCATTCTGCGTGTCAATCAAGTAGTCTACCACAGAGCTACGCCAGTGCCTGAAACTGCTTACTAAAAAGACGCCAATGATGGCGTCATATCGCGGCAACGTCAACTGTGGTTTCAGTGTTCGCTATCGGCTTTTATAACAATGTAATGAACTTTACATAAACACTCCTCTGACACGACAAGTTATGGCGAACCATTGCTCAACCCGCACGAATGCGGCGAAAACAACATCTTATGATGTACGTACACGTCATCGCACAGTAGCGTGCAGTTCATTTCGGTAAAACTGACATCTGCGCTCTGACGTGAGTGCCGCCGTTACGTCGTACAGTAGGATACCCTTTTAGAACCAATGTATTCGACGTGCCTGTTTAGCCCACGATCATTGCCGTTGCCATAATCTGCCCCCCACCCCCTCCAAATTGTTCCTTTCTCAAATAGGTGCTTTCCCCAGATAATTGACACCTTTAGCTAGTGGCCCCTTCTTCCTCGAAAGAAAATTCCTCGACACGGGCCTCCTCACGATGTAACCATAACTACTCAATATGCACGTAAATGTCGCTCGAACTGTCAACACCTGACTCCAAGCAGTAAAAAAAATGCCGTGTAGGCCACTACTCGCATATTGCTTCGCATGACATCGACTCGCAGAATGAGTGGGATCTGCTTAATTTTGATGCTGGAGGCGCGTTTACAACACGGTAAACTATTCTCTCGTCAAAGTGAAACGCATTGAGTCACTTGGACCAGGTGCTACCTCACTTATGAATTATTTTCTAATAAATCTTGGAGTTTGTTAGTCTTAGCGAACAGTTACGGTTTAGAAACACTCACTGCGCCAATTCAGTCTCGGCGCAGTCGGCCATCAAAAAGATACATGCTATCTAGTGTTGAATCAAAGTACTGTCCATGAAAGAAGCAATATACCTGACTGCGACAGAGTAGCCGCCAAGCCACGGGTCTTGGTCTCATGCCAATATGGCACTTCAAGGTCCATCATAGAAACAGCCACAGTAACTTAAGATAGCAGCTTATAGGATTCCGCCATGAAGAAGCACCGGAACAGCACTTTTTGAGAGAAAGATGAAAAGTCTGGGGTCAACGGGCATCGTAGATAAGTAACAGCACGTCTTGTCTTCATAACGTAACACATGGCATAACATCGGTTCTTACATCGTCCAGGAACTACATGACTTCAGTTGCTGTTTTCACTCTTGCTGTTCTATGAGATGACGTTATTTCTTGCATTCGCTTAATACTTAATTTTGCAATACAAATAACACATACCGGATGATGCTGCTGGATTGACAGACTGGCTATAGAGTTATTTTATCCGTATTAAAAACTATATTTTGTTGCTGATATTTCATTTGACAGATTTTATGCATAGGTCAGGTATTCTTATTTATTTCGCACTGCGTAAATGTGATAATTTCTGCTTGAGTACTCCAGTGCGCCTTAAAATTCGTGACCTGCTGCTTACTTAAATTCTTGAATAGATAGGGGCTCCGTCAGTGCGGGCTTAGAGTGAGCCAGTATAGAGGAGGCAGGACACTTGAAGTCAACAATAAGCATTCAAAAGAGACAGAACCTGCCACGAATGACGGTATGGGACATGTTAGGCCCAATATTTCAATAGGCGGGAAGACAGACGCGTCGAGTTGAGTGAAAGCAGGATTAGCCAGTGTGTGTGTCTCGGAATCCGTACTAATGACTCGAAAATTGTGTATTGCCAGTAGAGGTGTGCATTGTAATGGTAGTATTAGTTATATCAGCAAGCAACCAGGACGAACGTAGTCCCTCCAGCTGCATAAGGTCCTATTTGGGGAGTTATTTCATGAAATCCCTACATTTCTTCAGAAGAAGGGCAACACTACAATGACACGTTCATCCTACTGTCATTCGCATGGCATGGAGACATAGTTGACTGATAGTGGTTCTGCGGTCTACCTAAGAACTTAAACAAATGAGCTATCGCATCGGTGCTCCCCTTCCGGCTAATCTTCGCGTAAAATTGTTCTATCCACAACACCTGGTGTGTGCGCTAGGCCGGCTTTTAGCTTTTCAGCAAATAAATGTTCAGTTTCAATAGTTTGCGACGCTCGTTGCCTTAGAAATGCACAGCTGTTCATTTGTTATACACGTGCGCAAAGAGACACATAACCCGGCTTTGTCGCTGCCTGTGTTCTCGATCAACGCTGCTTTTTTACATTTGGAAGAATGCCTTGCAGGTTTCCTTTCGTGTTACTTATCAGGACCGACTTGCGCATCCGCGGATTTTTGTCGTGCGATAAATATTAAGAGGTCTCGTCAGTCAACCTGCAGTTACTGGTCTTGTGGGTCGAGAGCAAGTTTAGCGCTTAAGCTTACAATGTAATGCGCTAGGCCTGCACAATCGTTTGGATTGGATTTCACGCATTGCGAATCCAGCACGAGTGCTCGACTGTCCATCGCTCGGCCTTTTGGAAGCTCACGCTGCGTAAAAATATTGGCAGCAGGTGAAAAAGGACAGTGTTAGATGAATGATGGTGCGTGGGACTAAATAATAGTTCCTGCATTTATTACAGTTGTTAAAAGAATGCTGCTGTGAGAACGCGAGGTGCTGCTTCAAGGCTTGAATTGCTGCCAGGGCACATTATTTCAAACATATAACGAGGTAACTCGCTTGCAACCGTCTTGTTTTCGTTTCGAATACATTTGAATACTGAAAACTATAACTACAATGATTTCTGTAGATTCACGCAAGGTGCCGGAAGGGTAATGAACAAAATAGCGTTCTCGTAATTCATTCGGTTACCACGCTGTAAGTATTCACCACAACGATTACTTGAATAATGAAACGACACCACCATTCATTATGCTACTTGCGCATTTAAAATTGCTTATTCATTCGCAGCAGATGATGAAACTCTTTCGTTGGTGCACGTTTGCTCTTGATTTCAGGGGGGCTACGAGACACGGATGTGCAGCACCAAACGTGAAAAACATATACGCGAGTGACACCGTGCGCGACTGTTGGGAAAATCTGTTCACAAAGTGCAGCCAAATATGGCAGACCTCAGAAAAGCACAGTGGAGATAAAACTTATTCAACTTGTTATATTTTTAAGGTGACTTTCTCGAAGAGATTATTGCCGCACTGTCACGGATCGCCGGGGCGTGTGCTTTGGCGATGGATTGAGAGGACTCTAGGAGGCACAGCAAACATGATTTAATGACAAACAAGAAAAAACCAGGAAATAAACGGAACACTCCTGTAAAACAACTAACAGTGAAGAAATCTTAGAGGAACACTACTCTCCAAAAATGCAGTAACAACAATAACTTCAGTTCTCGCTACAACTAACTACAGTCTCTAGCTAGAGTGTGGCCACTTTGGCCTCGCAGTCTAACCGAAGCCGGAATGGAACCCTCTTACTTGGTTCCGTCAATCGCTGAAAGTGCAACCTCCGTTATGTTGGATCCACGGCCGATGTAGCCGACGATCCTCTTCAAATCGTCGCTCCGGTGCGTAACGGCAAGCCACGCTGCCGTAAGCTTTTTCCCGGTCGCCTTCGTTGACGGGGCAGGGCGTCTTCGTCAGTTAGGCCTGAGGACGAGCTCGGCCTCTTCTCGAAGGAATGCGCGGTTGAGGTGTACAACTTTGCGAAGACAAGAGTGTCGAAGTGGTTCTAGAAGAAAGGCCACAGTAGCAAAGCACCGCGCGGGAGCTAGCCCAAAGATGGCATGGTCATTCTTTCCCCCGCGTTCCTGGGGTCCCCTCCGCTACCTCCGCCAAACTGACAGAAACCGGCCGAAATCCTGAATGAAGTGGGACGGCGTAGTTCAGCTGGTAGCATGTGCATGTTGTGGTCCGGGGAGTCGACAAAATCCGCCAAGACCGCGACCGCCGCGAGTAAGATTGAGGAGTGAGGGACAGCTGTAAGCTTGTGGAGAATGAGACAGGAATTTCTTGAAAGGATTTTTGCTTATTTGTTTATTTTTGTTTTCAAGTAATGTTCCTTTGTTATCTCCGCGACTAGTTAGTTTAGCTGAGCAGTTTCTTACTTTTGGTTTTCTTAAGCGCTGTACGAGTTTATTAAGCCGTTAAGGATTGTGCGGAAGCAGTGGTCGCATCAGAGCGAGCTGTCTGCATAAAGAGTTTTCTTTGATATAAGAGCACGGCAGTGGTGATTGAAGATTGGTACTACCGCCAAAGTTGAAAGAGTAGTAGCGTTTCCCGAGCGGAACCGAAGTTTAGTTGTTTTTGTACCTTTCATGTTTGGTGCAAAGTAGTACACCATCTTACGGGAGTAAATGAGCATTGTTGCGGAAGGTTTCAGTGTAAGGCCAAAGGAGTTTTCGAAGTGCTCAAGTTTGAGAAGCATTTGGTGCATGGTTTTTAGCTCGAAACCAACGTAGATTTTGTCATGTGCTCCTGATGTGTATGCATCAAGTGTTATTTTCATTGCATGATGTTTTCCGTTAACATTTATATTCAGACGCCTGTTTAGATGAGCTTAGCTTCTAGGGTTATGGCGTACAGTTGGTGGTATGTTGATATGTTAGAGCTGTATGAATGCGAGTGGCGTAGAGCTAAGGTTCACTGCAGAGCCCAGTGCGTTCCTCATCAGAAGATCTCACATGAGGAGGTTACATTAACCACACGAGCCTGTTAGTACGCTATGTTTATTCCCTTTACGTTGTTATGTTCAGTGAGTGTTTATGGATCGTATGATCACTTATTAGCGATTTACCGAACGTGAGGTTAGGGATACGTTTCAGAGAGTTATAAGAAGGAGTTCGACCTGTTGTGAGAGAGTTTGCGTCAGGGTGTCCCACAGGTAGGTAAAAGCGGCTACGTTTTGAGTTTATTTTGAGAGCGTAAATAATGCGCACAGATATATTGTGGAGCTTTCAGACAGCATTCATGTGAAAGTTGCGTAGTAGGTTGTTTTTCATGTAGTTAGCCTAAGATGCGAGCTACAACATAGTAGTGCGGTTGGTAGGAGAAGACTAGTTTTGCAAGAGGTTGTTTTTAGGGGTCTGGGGCCAAATTATATTTGCCTTTCGTGCTTTCCTGGACGGCCAATATGATCCATCGTGTAAGCATCTCGTCATCCATGATTTTTGTAGCTTTGGTGGCACGAAATTGCGCGAGAATTTTAAAGTAGCGGGTTTTTCATTTGTTTGCGTTTCTTGAGAAGCCTGGAGGCTCTTGAGCGAGTCCAAGGTACTTGATCGCAATATGGCATTCTGTTGTGTGGTTTGCATTGCCGTTGTCGATCAGTGTGAGGTGGTTTGGGAGTTTGTTGCGAGTTCGCAGCTGGAGGTTCCACGTCAGGCCACCGTCCTCGTCACCAGCCATTCTCTTCGTGCCCAGCGGTTGGCAGCGCTGGCCAGCCGAGATTTTCCGGGCGGCGAAGGAGCTGTTACGTTTGGCCCTGGAGTTCGTCGTGCCAGACGCCATTGTGCTTGAACCTGTCTGCCGGACTGCTTTCTCCCCAATATCGGTGCTTGGTCGGAGGCTCACAACCCCACGTTTTCTACAGGTGTGCTTGCGCACACCGGTGTCAGCTGTTGTCGGGCTGCGAGGAACCCGACAGTGCACCTGAACGCCTTATGTTCGTGACAGCAGCCAGCATCTCCTCCAAGGGCGTCGACCGTTAGGTGGCGTGGTATGGCGCCGCTGAAGACTCTCCCATCCACCCAGCACCTGACCGCTGCCTTGGCACCTGCAGGTGTCCCGGTCAGCGGCCATTTTCCCTTCCGGGGTCATCTACCTTTCCCCCCACGTTCCTTCAGACTCAAACTCCTCGTCATGCGTTACAGAATAGAGTCTGCGAGGCGTGGGCCGGGTACCTCCTCGTGTGGTGCGCTTGTGCGCCCCATTGAACACCTTGGTCTTGCTCCTCATCAACGGATGGCCCAATTTCTGCCGTGGTTTTGGGTGGAACACTGAGACGTCAAGACAGGTGATTCGCGGGAGCTGCTGTCACCGCCTCCTGAGGACCTCAGTGTTGGCAGACGAGGGACCATAAAAGCGGCAGACACTTGCACAAATTAACTCATTGACTCTCTCATCGATCATGTAAATAAAATTGAAGGACACTTTGTACATTCCAAAGTGTGTTCGGCGAAAGCGTGTGGCCATTCCACGTCGCGAGGCGAGAGAGGGAGGAGCGTAGGAGAGGGGGAAGACGCGCATGCGCAGTGGGGGTGTGGACGCCGCGGAGAGGGATGCCTAGAGGAGAGAGGGGGGAGCGTAGGAGGGGAGAGAGGGAGGGGACGCGCATGCGCAGTGAGGGTGTGGCCTCCGCGGGGAGGGATGCCTAGAGGAGAGAGAGGTGGAGAGGAGGTATTTATTTTTATTTTTTTAATGGGTTGGCGCATGCGCAGTGGGGGGTGTGGACGCCGGACGGACGCCGGACGGACACCGGACGGACGTGAGCATGAGACATTAAAGGCTTTCGCCTTAAAACCTACGTTTCTTCTAAGAACGCGTCCTCCTCACCGGAAAACATCGGCTATCTAGATAACGACGGGAGCCAGCTACCCTAACAAGACCCGCCGAACACCACTCCTTACAATACGTAGATAGAATCGCTCAAACTGCCTTTGGTTCGCTAACAAATGCTTCGCATTTAATATCAGTTGATAGTCAGCGCCGTGATGTTCGTTTATTTCCTTTTTTTCTTTGAGTAGTGTTGCGTTGTAGCCTAGTTAAATATGCCGCAGGTTTTCTTCCTGTTCTCAATGTTTCTGCTGACCTCACTGCGCTCCTTGTTTTTTCACGAGCTGGGATTTAGGCCAAGTCATGAAACAGTTACATCTGTTTCCTTTTGCCTCGTCTTGGTGGCATGTAATGTTGTCTTATGTGCAGATGCCAGAAAAGTCGCAGTTTTGCCGCGAGGGCAAAGCAATGAATGCGATAGCAAGAAATTGAAATGTCACAATAAGATCGACGACCAGCTCGATACTTCCAGCTTCCCACTGAAGCACAAAGAAGGACGCTCGAAATGGACGAGCCGGTATACACAGGCGAAGCGTGAACTAATAATCATCACAGTTGTTACGCCTTTATGTTTGACCAACGCGCTGCAATTGTCGACAATGCAAAACCCGGCGTTCTTACGCATTTCTTCTTTTAAAATGCAGCGCGCCAAGTGAACCCTCAGCATCTGCCATGCGGTGGCGTCTGACGAAAGGTGTGGGTGGTGTTTTTTTTTTCGTTCCACGCCACGAGTAGGTAGAGAATGGGGCCCCTTTTTTCGTGCGTGTCTGAGAAAAGTTTTCATATTAACCCTTTCAGACGCCACCTATGAACAACTGTGTGTAAATGGGTCAAAACATTACAACGTTACTTCAAGGCACTCAGTATACTATTGCAACAAAAATAATGTCATAATATGTTCATTTATGTGTGTTATAGTAACTTATTCTAATTAAGTTGTAATTAAATATCTGCTTATCCTGAAGTCATCCATGCTCTATTTTGGCATAAATAAAATGAAATCCCTGGCTAGAAATATTGTACAAATTCATTTTTTGTGATGTCCATTTAGAGCAAAGAAAAAAGTATACTTTTAAGATGGCTCGCAGGACGCGGCTCATTGAACGACTCGTCGAACGGGGTAGTGCCTTCAGCAATGTGATCATACGCAACAGTACGCTGCGAAATGAAGTTAAATGAACACAAATTATTCTGCAGCAGGTTCAATCTAACGGAAGCTCAATGTATCTCGCTCTCTCTTAGACCCTAGTTGATACAAGGAGCAAAAACAAATCATGTACACAATTGTGTACATAGCGCCTCAAAGGGTTAAAGGAAAATGTAGGAGTGTCGCATGATAGAAAACACGCTCAGGTTCCAGCGAGATCTGCCTACCGCCAGCGCTAAATGGTGTCTATAAATAGCTTGCCGTTATTATGCCGGCGCATGCATGGCGTGTGGTTAAGTGGTTTAACGCTGCGGAGTAAGGGATCGCTGGTTCGTATCCCCGGTCGGGTGCCTTAGATTTTTGTTTCTTCTGATTTATTTTTCTTTATGCATTTTTCGTATATAATCATACATATACATATCCGGGACATGAGGGCGACGGAAAATCAGCCGAGAGTGTCCATATAATTGCTATCGAAATAACAAAAAGTATTCTATTGTATATTATAATCTAGAAATGGTACCAGGTTTAGCGGGTGCAACAAAAGGAGACGCGAAAGCTTTTCTAACGGACGCACAGACGTCGACGCTCTTTTATTGATCACTGATTGTGGCAAAACAGCGGGTAGCCTGTATTTTATAGCATCTGAAACTATATTATAGTGTTTTAATCTATTATCTTCTGTTTATGCGCTGCATATCGCACTAGTATATTTGGTATTGCAACTTCCGAGCTATAGTGCAACATCAAACAGCATAACTATAGGTATTAGCTGTAATATATAGCATTGGATTTAACTTTTAAAGTGACCAACCTTGGGATTTTCAATTGTTTGTGTTTTTAATTAACTCCGTGCAGTATTTTAAATGCAAAATGTTCAGTAATATTTGGCTTTCTAGGTCCTCAAAAACGTGCTGCATGCTCAAGCATACATTCTCTGAAGTTGTGGTACAACTCGTTACGTTCCCTAAACAGCTCATTCAGCAAGAATATTTTCATTTCACGGATGCTATTAAGAATATTTGCGTCTATTTTTGCTGCAATTGGCATGGCAATACTAAAATTGTTGTTGGGATTTGGTTCCCTTTTTAGGGGAACTGCTGTCTTAAATAGCTTTGGAGCAAGTTCATTCAAAAATACCGGATGCTCCCGCTTGCAGGTTCAGGCAAAATCAACGTTACAGAAAACCTTGTTTATTAAGTGATATAATAAGCGCACGCTTTCCTATCGCATTTTCTGTGGTATTCAGTCTGGTACCTCCTTGCAATTTCTGTTCTATATTGAAATTTCATCTCACGTGTTGCTCAAATGCATGTAGCGTGATGATCCGCATAGCTTTTGGCCGCGATACATATTTTAAGTTATTTATTGGTATTCAGTTTGCGATTGCACTGCAAGCTACGTTATGTATTTGTGGCTTTGTACTGTCTTATACGCACAGAATTTGAAGCGACTGGTGTTTTGACGGGCCTGAACTTAATTCAGAGACAATGATTACTTGAAAATAATAATTTGCCGTGGTTAAACGCGGCTAAAGCATGTTCTTGTTCTTTTCTTTTCGTTTTTTAATCTTTCTTTTTTGCATTGTGCCTAGTTTAGTTTCCTTTTACGCAATGTATAACGATTTGTTTTGTTTCGTGTACACCTATGTATCAGATTTTTTTACACGGATATAAATAACACTATCTGTCATACGGACTCCTTCCACAACTCATGTCGAGTTCTGGGGTCCGAACTGTATAAATATTACACACTGTACTCTATTTAGTTATGAATAATAAACTGATTGATATAGCTCGTTTTTAATTGCTTTGCGAAAGAACAACAGGTGGTTTGCTAAGGTTTCTCCTTATTGCACGTCTTGCTTAGTCAAGGACGGCGAGAAATCTACATGCCGCGACAAGAGAGCCAACGTGTCGCGCTACAAGACTGCACACAGACGTTTCTTGGCGCATATTAATACTACGGAGTAGTGGGGAGCTGTCAACTGCAGCTCGGCACCCGAGGTCCAGGACCAGAATCCTGATTTGGCCAAGAGGGCAGTGGAGACCTACGCTGGGTAGGCGCCTCTGCTCCTTCCATCACCGCACCCTTCCCTCTTGGGATAAATAAAGTATTTCTCCTCTTCTTCCATCAGTGCTCCAGGCGCGGACGCGTAATGAGCTTGATGGATCCAACGCCCTTGGCGTTACCGGCACGAAAGAGGCACCTGCGGCATCACCACCAAGAGCCGCTGTTCATTTTCGCGAACTTGCCGCGCGAGTGTTTCACTAGCGCGGTGTGTTATCTCGTGATATACGGTTAGTGGATGTACAGCCAACGTTTTCACTTCATCCATGCTATGCAACATAAAATGCACAAATAATAATAATAATAATAATAATAATAATAATAATATCTGGGGTATAACGTCCCAAAACAACGATATGATTATGAGGGAGCCGTAGTGGAGGGCTTCAGAAATTTTGACCATCCGGTGTTTTTTAACATGCACTGACATACACACGGGCCTCTACCATTTTGCCTCCATCGAAATGCTACCGCCGCGGCCGGGATCGAACCCGCGACCTTCGGATCAGCAGCCGAGCACCCCAACCGCTACACCACGGCGGTGAACATAAAATGCACAAAGCAACCCTGCTGAGAGGTTCCTCATGAGATTGCAATATTGTGGTATGTTTCCGTGCGAAATGCATACCGATTTCATCATTTTTCTATGTATTTGCGGTATAATTTCATAAAAATATTACATAAATGTATCAAATTACTGGAATGCCATATTTAACTTTTTTCAGTTCGAAATGTTGATGTTTATGAACCAAGGCGTGCACAAGTTATTGTTTCTACAGTAATACGTTAGATCGCCCAACAGCTACGGCCTAATTAAAACACAAAATCAGGAGGATGCAAAGAGTGACTTCTCACGGGGACAAAGGCGACTTAGTTGTCTACTGAGCCAAAAAAAAAATGCCCCCCACCTCCCCTATGGGAATCTTGAGGAAATGCGAATGCATTTCGCGCGCGCTTCAGTCCATTTATATATGGTGGTTGTGGTTCGAAGAAGGAAAAGACGCCTAATTTCTGCAGCCTAGTCGGGAGCACGGCGCAGCGCCTGTTTTGTTCCCCCCTTTTTTTTCCTTTTTTTCTTTTTATATATATATATATATATATATATATACACGTGCGAGCGAGCGGACCGCAGAGTGGGGCGCAGGTAAGAGAGAGAGCGAACGGCGAGAGAAGGAGCGGCGAAGCACTGCACCTACCCTCTCCTACACTCTCTCCACACACGCGCCCTCACGCACCAGAGCGCGCTCCTCCTCTCCACTCACTCTCCGCTACTCCGCCCGCACCACCTGCTCCGGTTGCTAGGGGCGAGGATAAGCGCGCGCGCCCGCAGCTGTTGCTATGGGAGAGGGAGTGAGAGCGGAGAGATGCGGACACCGACGGACGCCTGACATGCCCCGACTAAGAAATGCATTCGCATTTAAAATGGCGATGCTCAACAGGTATGCGCTGAAAATGTGTCGAATATCCTTATGCTTGCTACTCGTTCCATTTGAATGGCAAATATTTATTCTGGATGAAAATGCGAGAATGCGAGTTTGATTGACGATGATTCGCTATACAGAGAATGCCACTCGAGACGACGTTTCGACAAGGGAACTAGCCATTGTCGAAGAAGCCGAGTCCTTTTTGTGAAAACGATGGTACGCGCGATAGTCTTTTGTAGCGTAAGCTACACTGGCCGAGGTTGAGCAGTTTCGCGTGGCTTATCGAGAGCCGTGCTAGGCATGCCCGAGGGAGGAGTCACGTCACACAGCGCACATCTGGCGCACCGAAGAAGGCCTGGAAGCTCCTGGAGTGACGTGTCATTAGCGGGCTGGCGTTTGACTCGCCTGAGCTCGCTCGCTCGCTAGTCCGTCCGTCTGTCCGTCCGTCTGTCCGTCCGTCAGTCCGTCCCTCTGTCCATCTGTCCGTCCGTCCATCTTTCCGTCCGTGCATCCGTGCGTCTGTCCGTGCGTCCGTCCGTGCGTCCGTCCATCTGTCCGTCCATAGCTCACGCTACGTTTATTCTGACATAGCCGAGCTAAGCCACTGCTAATATTTCCACCGATTTTTCGACTCATCAATCCTCCCTACTCCCTAATCTTCTCTTTTCGTGTATATTTAACAGACGACATGTAATATGTCGAACGGCTAAAAAAGGAGTGAATGAAATAATAACGTTCAATACACGGCGCTATTCCATAAATAAAGCTACAACATTGCTAGTACCCGTGAGCTGACATTATCTTTTCCGGTTTCCTCCACTAAGTTTTGGTTAGAGCAAACTTTCGCCGCCTACAAGTACTGTGTCTGTCAGCGTACGTATATTATGCAAGCTTTCTTGTTGATATGTGTAGTCGACAGTAATGTGCTGGGGCGCGCGTATGTTTTTGTCTATATGCTATACTCACCAATAGATATGCTGAGGTATTGACCGACCTTGCATGAGACAACAGCTACAACTACGCAGAGCCAGGAAACATAGCTTAATGGCGAAAACAGGTTGGATTAAAATGTATCTTGGGATGTCTAAGCGAAAACACTTCTAGCAGTCGGGAAACCATCGTTAGCATTAATGGAGAGTTATTTAACACGAATATATAGTTCGGAAACAAAAATGGAGAGTGACGCTACCTTTGAGTTCGCCGGGTGCAGCTCACCGCGACCTCATAGGTTTTCATATGCGTGGGAAGGCGTAGCTGCTTTTTAGATGTGAAGCATCTTATGGCGAAGCTTAATCCGGTGGTGGTGGTGGTGGTGGTGTGCCGCGTGCCCACCCTTACTGCGCATGCGCAAACAGTTAAAGAAAAAATAAAAATAAAAAACCTCCTCTCCCCCTCCCTCTCCTCTAGGCATCCCCTCCCCACGGCAACCACACCCTCACTGCGCATGCGCCTCCCTTCCTCTCTCCCCTCTTACACTCCCCCCCTCTCTCCATCCCTGCCCGCGGCGTCTAACTCCCCCCTGCGCATGCGCGTCCCCCCTCTCTCTCCTCTCCTACGCTCCCCCCCTCTCTCCTCTACGCATCCCTGCCCACGGCGTTCACACTCCCACTGCGCATGCGTGTCACCCCCTTTCTCTCCTCTCCTCCGCTTCCCCCCTTTCTCGCCTCGCGACGCCGACGCAGGCAGCGTCTGCTAGCGAGTTTCTTGGTTGAAAAAACCGACTGCTCGCGCTGCACAACCGTTCACTGGCCATCCCGTATATATGGCAATGGATCTTGACCTCCAAGGTGGTGCCGGTGGAAGATTTCGCCTGTGCGTTATTGAACAATAAAAATTCGCAGCGTGCGCGTTAACTAAAAAGCGGAGTGCGGGTCTCTGTGTCCAGTCGGAGTCTTCTGTCTCTCATTGCCCATTAGCAGCGATTGGCATGTTCCAGTAGGGAAACACTGTTCCATCACTGCCTGCTTTGCGCCTCCCCACTTTTCTCTCCTGCGGAACGCTGCGATGAGCGCCAGCGTCAACGCCGCCGCCAGTGTAAGCGTTAGCGCCCGCTGCTTCACATCTACACATGGTTCCCTTTAGCGGGAGATGGTGTAATTTTTTTTAACACGAAGTTATTTTATGCCTAGGTCCACCACGGCTCTACTGGCGTATTTCCGTCACAGACATGACGTTGTAAAATATATATTAAGAAATGGCAAAGAAGGAATAAATTCCGCTCATCTCCACGAAGTGAATCATGACGAATGGGCGAAGCTCTTGATATTTTATCGGTGAGTAACCATAAGTTACTCGAGCGTTGCCGCTGAGTGACATCAAGTGACATAAGTGCCCCATGTAAATGAGTGACATAAAGTTTATAGAGAAATATAAATTTGTTTGGCCGTCTAGTCATCTATGATGATTTAGAATATCGCCAGCAATTCAAGGAGGATTTAGAAAATTGCTGGAGTGGAGGAAATGCCTCGAAAGTGAATCCAAGAACCCGAAGTGGTATGTTACCGGTGGCGAGATACAATTTTAGTATGGTAATTCGTTGGGACATATAGTACTCGACGTGTGCCTTTTTATTATAGGTTTCCTTCAGAAGCCTCAACATCTAGGCACATTTTAGTAGACATCAACTCATCAGTACTCTTCTCGATAGGTTATTTTCGCCGGGAACAGCAATCTCTTACCTTATAAATAACATATGTCTACGTTGAAGTCTATTGCAGAATATTTTTTTGTGTCTACGATATGTTTCGATTATAGCAACGGTTCTATACCGTGACCACAAAGGAAGACAAGGCAAGACCTTTATAAGGTGCTCTACTAAAAGTAGAAGATAAAGTTCCGTCGCCGGGAGTCGAACCTGCGACCTCTCGCTCCGCAGCGCGAAGCGACCTGGCCACAAAGCGCACATTCTTCAGCTTGTAACGGTGCGCTATTTATATACACAATTTACCGCTGGCAGTACTCAGAGATCGGCGACTTCAACGTGCTCTCGTTATCGCTGGCGAGATGGCGCGAAGGGTACGCAGGGCACGCTTTAAAAGTCGTTCCCCCGCGTGTTGCGATGCGCGCGCGCCTCAACAGGGCGTGGGCGCTCGTGCGCCGGCGCCTATCTCGTGAGCGCGGCGGTTTGTACACCAGTCGGCAAAATAACTGCGGGCGTGCGAGCGGCGACCGCAATCAGATAAAACTGCATCGCCGCGCCGTCTGACGTTGAGCGTCGGTGTCGAGACATCGCAGTGCGCGTGCGCATCTTTTCGCACTCGCAGCCATGTCTTTTTACGCGCTTGCAAAAGGCTAGCTGATTACATGTAGCATTATGCGGTAGGGGTCGCTTTCTTTGTTCTATCCGTCGCGCTCAGTACTACGGAGGCGCGCTGGCGGTGAAGGGCACGCCGCTTGCTTTACATTTATCAGAATCATAACACGCAGCAGCCCGACCTTCTTATCTTATGAAATAATCTGAAGAATGTTTTTTCAGCTCAACGCCCCTTCGACTGCAGTGCCCTTGTTCCTCTTTCAGTACGAGACGGTACGTTTTCACCCAAAAGAACATGCACAGAAGGCAATTAATGCTGCATGTGGCAACGCTTTGTAACTCAGACATCATCATCATCTCATCATCATCATCACCCTGACTACGTCCACTGCAGGGCAAAGGCCTCTCCCATGTTCCGCCAATCAAGCCGGTCATGTGCTTTCTGCTGCAACGTTATACCTGCGAACTTCTTAATATCCTCTGCCCACCTAATTTTCTGTCTCCTCCTCACGCGTTTGCCTTCTCTTCGAATCCAGTCAGTTACCCATAATGACCAGCGGTTATTATGCCTACGCGCCACGTGCCCGGCGCATGTCCATTTCTTGATTTCAACTATGATATCCTTGAGCCCCATTTGTTCCCTGGCCCACTCTGCTCTCTTCCTGTCTAGTAAGGTTACACCTATCATTTTCCTTTCCATCGCTCGCTGCGTCGTCCTCAAGTTAAGTTCCACCCTCTTTGTAAGCCTCCAGGTTTGTGCTCCGTAGGTAAGCACCAGTAAGATGCAGCTGTTATATACTTTCCTCTTGAGGGATAGTGGTAGACTACCATTCATGATTTGAGAATGTTGCCGAATGTGCTCCACCCCGTCCTTATTCTTCTAGTTATTTCACTCTCATGGTTCGTCTCCGCGGTTACTACCAGTCCTAAGTAGACATATTCCTTTACAGCTTCCAGTGTCTCGCCACCTATCGCAAAGCGCTCTTCTCTGCCGAGACTGTTGCACATTACTTTAGTTTTATGCATATGAACTTTCAGACCTACTCTTCTGCTTTCCGTGTCCAGTTCAGTAATCATGAGCTGTGATTCGTCCCCCTGAGTTCCTCATCAATGCAATGTCATTAGCGAATCGCAGGTTACTAAGATACTCTCTGTTAACTCTTATCCTTAACGCTTCCCAATCTAGGGCCCTGAAAACCTCCTGTAAACACGCGGTGAATGCGAAGCCAGCGCTGGCCAGGTGGCGCACTTAAAATTTACATGATGCGCCGTCCTAGCGGGCTGCGCTGAGAAACAGCTACTAATGTAGAGCCGCCGCGAGGTGTACTACGGGAACGCTTCAACGTGCCCTCGTACACCACGCGCTCACTGAAACTCACGGTGAACATCATGCTACACTACTACCGGTTTTGTTCGATGTGCGTCGTGTTGTAGATACTTTGGAACGCACAAGACCAGCGAATATTGGGAGACTTCGTTGAAAACAGTGACGCAGCGGGCGAGCAGCGATGCCAGCTATTATTAGATGTGAAGCATCTTAGAGCGGAGTTCAATCCGGTGGTGTGCGGCGTGACCACGCTTACTACGGATGCGCAAACCCTTTAAAAAAACTGAAAAACCTCCTCTCCCCCTCTCTCTCTTCTAGGCATCCCCCCCCCCCCCCTCCGCGGCGACCACACCATCACTGCGTATGCGCGTCTCCTCCTCTCTCCACTCCTACGCTTTGAAGAACCTGGTGGTTCTTGAAAGGTTTTGTGGTGCTTCCGTGTTCGACATGCAGTGTGTGATTAGTAATGGAACACGCATCATCCTACTTTTTCTAGTAGTCATCGTTTCGCAACCGGTCTGGAGCTGTGCACGTGATAGTCAGATATAACACCGTATTTACTCGAATGTGACGTGAGTTTTTTTTTTTTTTGTCCAGATTTTTGCTACCTAAAGTCGACTCTCGCGCACCCAATACCCAAATTCTATTTTTTTCCTTCCTGGACGTAATGAAACGTCACCCCTCGCTTTACAATCGTGCTCGTGTTACACTCGAATAAATACGAAGTGTGTGTAATATACAACGCGATGCTTACGCGACCTAAGTTTTCATGTGCTTTCTTTAACGTTTTCAAGGCAAGTTTTAAATTAAAGACGTGATGTTTTCCAGAGCGCCAACCCATGTGCACTGGTGGAAAGCGAGGCCGGAGGGAGTCAACTACGCTCTGGATTATTTTTTCCTGTTATTAAAAACCTTTTTTTTTGGTTGTGGACTTTGTGAATACAACAATAACCCCAGACTCGAAGCTTCTTTTTCCTCGTTCGATCATCGCACACGGCGGCATGGTTCACGTTAGTAGCCACTTGTATTTGTTTGTGTGCCCAAATGTGCCGGCCGCGCCTGACAGGGCGGCACTCCATGTCAGCGGAAACTCCATCGCTGGTTCCCCATAGCATAAAAGAGATCGCGTCTCCCTGCCTTACACCCTTGTTTATTGGCATTCTGTCACTTTCTTTATGTAGGTCTATGGCGGCTGTGGATCCGCTGTAGATTTCTTCCAGTATGTTTGTATAGGCTTCGTCGATGCCCTGATCCCGCAGTGCCTGCATTACTGCCGACATCTCGACCGAATCATATGCCTTCTAGTAATTTATGAAGGCTATGTATAGGGGTTGGTTGTATTCCGTGCATTTCTCTCTCACCTGATTGATGGTATGAATATGGTCTTTATTGAACAGCCTGTACGAAATCCTGCTTGGTCCTATGCTTAACTGAACTCTAATGTCGTCTTAATTCTATTAGCGATTGCATTTGTAAACATCTTGCAGACAAAGGAGAGTAAGCTGATCGGCCTGTAAATTGTCAACTCCTTGGCATTCCCTTTCTTGTGAATTAAGATGATGTAGGCATTCTTCCAAGGTTCTGGTATGCTCCCCGTCAAGAAACACTTCGTCTACAGGGTGGCCACTTTTTTCTAACACGATGTCTCCACCGTCTTTCAACAGGTCTGATGTTACCTGATCCTCACCATCGGCTTTGACTCTTTGCATTCCCCCTGGGGCTTTCTTTACTTCCCTTGTCGTTACTCGTGCTATGTCCGATTCCTATGGGCTATTACTGCTTGTTACGTTATCGTCCTGATTGTCTCGGCTGCTATACAGATATCTGCAGAACTCCGTCGCTATCTCAACTATCCTATCCATATTGGTAGTGACTTTGCCTTCCTTGTCCCTTAATGCATACATCTGAATTTTGCCTATGCACAGTTTTCCCTTCACAGCTTTGAAGCTTTTTCTGTTCTTTAGAACATGCTCAATTCTCTACATGTCATGCCTTCTTATGACGGCTACCTTACGCCTATTGATTGACTTCAAAAACTCCGCGAGCTTTATTTTGTCTGTTGCATTTGAGGCTTTCATGGTTTGACGTTTCGTGGTGTGCTATTCGAGGAATTAGAGGGTGTTAAATGGGATGTAATAGGGCTTAGGGAAGTTAGGAGGATACATGAGGCTTATACACTGCTGAAGAACGGACACGTCCTATGCTATCGCGGCTTAGTTGACAGCAGGGTGTCGGAACGAAATGTTTTTCGTTACGGTTTTAGTTTCGTTCCACCGCAAAAAGTTCCGTTCCGTTTCTGTTCCGGAACGAAAAAAAACAGTTCCGTAACGGTTCGTAACGTTATTTATTTGTATGCAAAATTTTGAAGTGAGAGTAACGATAAAAATACACTAAAAGCTCGTTAATTCAAACTCTGTTAATTCGAACTTACAGTTAATTCGAACTGACACAGCCGTATGTATTTCTATGGGGGAAAACTCCCTGTAATTCGAACGCGTAGGTATCTACAACGGTTAATTCAAACTAGAAGCCCTCCGGCTTTCGTCCCTTCTCGAAGAAATTGGCCCAGAATGATCACAAATCGGCCCAGAATGATCACCCAAATTGCTCATTACTTTCACCTGTGTAAAACAAGTGTAGTGATTGATTTCCACGTATGCTTCTATGGTTGTAAATGTCATCTGTCTGTTGCTACTGCTGTATGGGTGGCTCGGCCCAGTAAGTCAATTTTTTCTCTTTAGCCGTTTCCCCTTGGACAATTTCAATATTGTTCTGAATAAACTAAGAAAGACTTTAAGTTTGGATTGCGTTAAGTCTGCCATGTAAATTAACATGTTATTGAGCACAAATAGCTTCGTATATTTTGGCATTAATTAAGGCTCTCTGCTGACGTGAATGCGAGTCGCTGCTTGTTTCTGGCTTATGACTGAATGATCAATAAATTCTGTTGGCTGTTAGAGCATGAACTTAATTTACGAAATTACCTGCCACAAACGTGTAGTATCGCCTAATTTGCAGGAATGAGTCCAGAGGTGGCTGCTCTGGGTTCTCTCCGCACAGTGTGGCGCGATGTCTGTTCATTATAGCGCCTGCCCGCTGATTCGAACTCCACTTAATTCGAACAATTTTATAGTCCCATTAGAGTTCGAATTAACGAGCTTTTATTCTGTTGGATTTGTCGTATAATTACTCACGCTCCTCTTAAGAAAGTGCGACAGGGGTAGAACACGTTCTCGCCACGTTCTTAAGAGGAGCACAACTAACTGTACCACGAATTCCTACAAATCATCGCAAACCAGTGCCCTTCTAAGTTATAGCAGACTTTCTGAAAAGTGAATTACGAACATTTTGAGCACGCTCAATGCTTTGCGTGAAGGGAGTGAGTATGATCTCAGAAGTAGCCCGTCATCGATTGTACCTCTCATATGCGAGACCGCTGTTCATATAAAACAAACTTGCGCGCCGAGAATGCCCACGTCGCGCTGTAATGTGTCGCATGCACCCGAAAGTCCACTTGAGTTAACATAAACATCTATGGTTGCCACTGTTTTCGTTTTTCGCACAATTTCAACTCATTTTTACTTTGGACTTCTTGCCTGGGGTATGCGCTAGTGCTGTACTCCAAGATGTGCATTATTGCTCACGTTGCATGACCTCGGTTGTTCCGGACTGTCAAGCTTCCGAGCGAAACGAAAAACGATTTAAAAATTTCGGTTTCACTCCGGAACGAAATAATAGATTACGTTTCGGTTACGTTTTCGTTCCAGCCAAAAATATCGGTTTTTTCGTTTTTCGTTTTCGGTTTTCGTTCCGTTCCGATGCACTGGTTGACAGAAGAGAACGGGGGGTGTGGTTCCTTATCCATAAAATTATAGCTGGCAACATAGAGGTATACCGTAGCATTAGTGAGCGGGTGGCAAGTATCGTAATTAAACTTAATAAGAGGTACAGATGAAGGTGGTACAGGCCTACGTGCCTACATCCAGCCATGATGATCATTTGGTTGAACTTTTCTACGAAGACGTAGAATCAGCAATGAGTAAGATAAAGACGCAGTATAATGTACTGATGGGTGACTTTAATGCCAGGGTAGGCAAGTAGCAGGCTGGAAACCATGCAGTGGGGCAATATGGCGTCGATTGTAGAAATGTCAGACGGGAGTTACTGGTAGAGTTCGCAGAACGCAATAATTTACGGATCTTGAACACCTTCTAAGAAAATGGGCTAACCGTAAGTGGACGGGGAGGAGTCATAATGGCGAAACAAAAAATTAAGTAGACTTCATACCTGTGTGGACACCCGGGCATTGTAGATAATGTGGAAGTAGTTGGCAAGATCCGATGTAGTGTCCATAGAATGGTGAGGTCTCGAATTCATCTAGACTGGAGGAAGGAACGGCACAAACTGGTACGCCAGAAGCCAATTAATGAGCTAGCGCTGAAAGGGAAAGTACAGGAATTGAGAGTTTCGCTTCTGAACAGATACACGGCTCCAACCGAGAAAACCGACTTTAGCGTCAGCGCAATGAATGATAATCTCACTAGTATTATTCAGGAGTCTAATCTAACTAGTATCATCTTGGTTCCCATAAACCAAGGCTTGATTCACATAAACCATTGCGCACGTTAAAGAAAACTGCTCACTGCTGGCATACTCATTTCTACTTGGATTTCAATCAAATGAATGTCACGTTTATATCATTTACCTGTGATTATACTGCGTTTTTCTTCTCTTGTTGCACTTTCTATGCATTCGCAGTTTTTGTTGGCTTATTTATCAACCTATGTTGTAAAGGTTACATTACTTTCAATTGCGACGTGTTTTTCAATCCTTCTGAGCCCCTTTTTTTCATCTTAATAGTCGCATCAATATGCATCACTGCGTATATTGATTCATAAAAAAAAGCAGATACTTTGATGTTTTTGTCTAGTTTCCGCGATATTTTTGCCAATTCCTGTCATAGTGCATTGAAGTCAAATGTGTTTTATTTTCAGCACAGTCATTTCTTGTACTTGGCTCATTTTTCTGCTGGACTGTGTTGTGGGCCGAAGCTTTGTCAAGCCTCAGTACTGCGGCTTTTTTTTCCGTTACCGCTATATATCTCAATGAGAAATAAAAGTTGATTGATTGATGGATTGATTGAGTATGCAATGGAAATCGGGGGTACAGTCATTAGACAGGACACTGGCAAGCTATCGCAGGAGACGAAAAAAGTCAATAAGAAACTCACACAAAGTTATCTTTAATCGAAAAAGCGAGCAGCGTCACTGTAAAAAATATTTTCTGAAAAAAAAAGAGAAAATATCTGGCAGTTCTCCTGCCAGAAAAGTTCTGCAAAACTGTGTTTTCTGTTTTCAGGTTTCCTGTGTTTTAACATATTTTTTCGTTATAACTATTACAGAAAGTGTCTGCTTAAAACACAATTTTCAGTTCTTCCTTACACAAAAACGCTGTTTTCTGTTTGTCTTCTTTCGGTTATTTCACTGTTAATTTCCGTTTTACTGTACAGAACTTTCATGCTTAAAACATGCTTCAGTTTTCAACGACAGAAAAAAACTGTGCTTTCTTTGTCATTTTTCTGTTATTTCGCTGCTATAATTTTCGAACAGCCGGCCCGCAGCAAGGGTGCCGTCTCTTGTGTCTCTTCCTTTACAATGGCGCAGTCGTCGAAAGGCTTTGGAGAACCCCAGCTGTTCGCTTGATTTGACACGTCTTCCTGAGGAACGCCGTCACGCTTCCTCGATGATGGAACCTGCAAGTCGACCACCGCGGCAAGTATCGATCCCGCCACCAGCGGCCGGCGTCCAGGCCTCCATTGTGGTTCCGGGGAACTTGTCCGGCGACGTGCTACTTCGCGACAACAATGCGCACGGGCTCCTCTCGCCTAGGGACGGCAGACATGCCTTCTTGGCACCTGGCAACCTGTTGGCGCTTCAAGCACCGTCCCTGGACGGCGTACAGGCCTCCTCAGTGGTTCAACCTCGCTTCGTCGACGCCGCAGTACCAGTTCACGACACGACACCGCACGGGTTCCGCTTGCCTGGGAACCTGACATCACCCGACAGCGCCGCGGAGCTGCAGCATACCATCGCGCAACTTCGCGTTACGACTAACGCCTTGATAGCCTTGATAGCGTCGAGCTCCCAGCTGTCTCTTGCCGCCTTGCCAATACTCTGTGCAATCAATGCCATGTTGGCTACGGCCGCCTCCACAACAACTTGAGGCCAGCTCACACGAGAACCGCCGCGAGCGCCGGCGTTCCCTCACGGACCTTTTAGAGCAACTGGGCTGCTTGGCGCGGGCACACTCCGGAGAATAACGAAGACAGCTGGCCCAGCGTACGGACGTTGTCTCTGGTCTCTCTTTTAGAGACGAAGCTCCTTATGGCATCACCTGGGCGGTTCTCGGTTGTCGATGCATCCTGAGTAGCCAGTAGTGTCTCCCTTAGCATACAATGGATGACGCTTTCCCATAGAGATGCATGCAAACTGCAGTTGGGTGACGATATACTAGATGGCGTCAGTGGTTTTTCGTATACGTTGATGATTAAAGATGATAGATGGCGCTGTTATAATAAGACAATGCGCAGTGACAGCACGTGATATGTATCGCCCTTTCCTCTCCTACGCTTCCCCCTCTTTCTCCTCTCCTACTTCGCCCACTCTCATCATTCACTCCGTGGATATGCTGTGATTTTTTACAATGGCGCAGCCTACAACGAAAACCGGACCTTGAAGCTGAAGCCTCCTGTCTTCGTGGGTCGTCGGCGTTGCGCATCTCTCGATCGAAGAACGCCGTTCACGCTTCCTTAGCGATGGAGCCAGCAACTCGACCACTGCTGCACCTAGCCATCATACCATCCGTGGACGGCGTCCATGCCTCCTCGCTGGTTCCAGGGTACCACTTAACAGGCACCATGCTACCACCTTCCTCTGAGTGTGCGCACTGACTGCTCTTGTCGGAGAACGTTGCGCACGCCTCCCGTGGCGTACATCCCGTGCCCACAACTTTTCCAACGTGTGAGCCTCCAAGGGACGCTGTTCAGGCTTCCTTGGACGTGCGCATCACCGCCGTGAGTACTGCTACCACGGCATACTCCTCGGACGGCGTCAATGCCTCTTCAGTTGTACCAGAGAACGACGTGACAGGAAAATTTTCACCACGTTCGTCTGAGAAGGCGCACGGGCTCCTGTTGTTTGGGAATGTCACGCACGCTTCCCGTGACACGGATTCCGTGCCCAAGGCTCTTCCAACACGAGAGCATCTAAGGGAGACCGTTCACGCTTCCTTGGCGTGCCCCGGCGCCGCGAAGACAGCACGCGGCCTCCTGTTGCCGGGCACCACTGCTCAGACTTCCCGTGCCGACAAGCTGTCACTCCAAACTCAATCGGCACCTGAGCTACTGAGGGGTGCTGTATATGCTCCCTATTACAAGCGACCGGCAACCACAAGCACAACCATCGCATCATGCGGAACCTCGGACAGCGCCGCGCAGCTGCGGCGCACCATCTCCCGACTCCAAGTCACGCTGAACGCTTTGACAGCGTTGAGCTCTGCGCTGTTTCCTGCCTTCATGCCGGCATTGAGCGCCGCCAACGCCACGCTGGATGTAGCCGCCTCACACGATCTGGAGGCCAGCCCACCCGAGCAACGCAGAGAGCCCCGGTGTGCCCTCATGCAGCTCTCACCCCAGCTGGGCTGCTTCGCGTTGGCGCTCTCTGGATTTTCATCGGCCGTCCGACCATCACCAGCTGCCTTCGAACTACTGGAGTTCCGCGGCTTCCAGGACGACGCCGACAAGTAGGTGGCCACCGTCAACGCCCTAGGAGCTCGCGAGGCCTGTACGGACTAACAGAAGTGGTGCGTAGCCATAGACCGCCTTCGGAATGGTGCCGCGGCGTGGCATAAATACGAAGGCGTGCGGCAGCAGTCCTGGGCGGAGTGGAGCAAAAAGCTCATAGCTGCTTTTGGACGGAGTTACTACCACCTCTCCAAGACCACCGAGAATGGAGTTCAGGAGGGGACCCATCTCTAGGCTGCAACTGTAGATTGCAGCTTACCGGCAGCCAGTTCCACAACCTGCCCTAGCACCAACATACCTCAGAGACCGGGCTCGCCACTTCCGGTTTCGGACTCTGCGTCGGTATCTCGCACCGTAACAACCTGGAGAGACGCCGAGACCACATCATATTCACAGCGGCCACCGACGCAGCCTCCAAGCTGTCCACCACTAGAGTGCATGGGGGCGCCGGCTTGCTTTATGACGGCGTCAATTGCCTCGCAACCAGTCGGAAACGAAGGACGAAACAACACTCCATATCTGACCCACAATCAGAAGCCACATCCCCGGAAATCGCCGCAGTCATTGGCCGAGCGCGCATGTTCGCTACGTGCTAAGCGCTGTCTCCTTGAAAGCAGCAGCTGATATGCATATCCCAGCTGGGCCCACTGTCATCAGAAACCTGCCGGTGCGGGTTATGTCTCCAGCTTATGGCACGGCTTCTGACCAGGAAGGCTCTACAGCGCGCGAAACATTGTCAAGAACTGCCAGCTCGACTGCATCAAGGAGCACTACATCAACAGTGCTGCAAGACCATTTGCTGCGTGGCAACTCATTCCGGGAAATCGCCCACTCATCGACGCAGATCCCTCGCAGAACAACTCTCGGCAGCTCGACCCACCCCGAAGAGGGTCACGGACAACATATTTCGCGACAGTCCGCAGTTCCGCAGTTTGCGCATCTTGTCCCTTCAGCAGTTCCGCATTTTCTTCCATTGCCAGAAGTGCTTTGGGGACGAAAGTGAGCGCTTTGGGATGCGTCAGCGACCATGTCGAAACAGTCAGAGCCGCCCGCCAGAACCAACGCCGCATCGTTACAGGGAACTTCGACTACCGCAAAACTGCCAACTCAGACCACCAGAGGAAAATGAAACCACTTTCTCTGCAAAGAGGCAGCGTGACCGAGGTCGTCGACCA